>CM076583.1:1082058624-1082249540 GCA_034641835.2 Pinus albicaulis
AACAAGTTGTTTTGAGGATTTTTATGGAATGTTGCATCAGTTTCCTAAGTACAATAGGATTTTACTTAGGAAAAGTTAAAGATGGAAGATAACAATGATGAATTATTTGAAGTGCTTAGGTCTTTTTTTTGATCATTAGGCCGAGGGTCCGGTCCCTCCAGAAGTCAAGGAAATGCCTTGAGCCCCTTTGATCTCAAATTACCTTAGTACTTTTGGGGAAATTAGTAAAACTTTTGAGGGGAAAATGATAAGGGAAGTTAATGAATTTGACTTTGCTTGCTGTGATTTTCCAGTGTATTTCCTGCTTTAGTACTTGTGATGAAAGTAAATGATTAACCAACATGTAGCAGCACCATTCATCAGATAACACTTTGTAGCACCATCTACCTACCCTATCTACTTAACACTACCATTTTGTCTTCTTTATTAGGGTGCATTTAGACTTGCAAACCCTGATCAATCTTTTCTTTTACATGATGAATCTATCTATTTCTACCCTTATTACATCCAAGGGCTCAGATTAAACTGTTGAGCACCTTTTATTCACTCTACCTAGCTACTTATCCGCCAAGATTAAACTGTTTGGCTAGATATTTATTCTCTAATCTAAAACATGAAATTGAAATATGACTAAGCCAAGTTTAAACAGTTTGACTTATTCATGAATTGTGGCAAAAGTTTCACAAGCTGCACACAATTATTTTATTACAACAGATGAAAAAAGTAGTGGCATTTAGACTTGCGCACTTTCCTTGGTCTATTTTTTGCTTGGGGTTCATTTTTTCTCTTTTTGACCATTTTTATTCTTTTTACCCTTTAATTTTTCTTTTAGGGTATACCCTCTTTACATTTTTTAAATTTTTTGATTTTTTGGTTTTTCAAGAATATGGAACACCTTTGCTCAAGTAAGAAGGTTTGAACATATTCCACACTTCCATCAAGACAATCATGAAAGATGAAACCTATCGATATAGGAGGCTAACAACTAGATTCCTAAAAATGGTAACTAAGGCCGACCGCTCAGAAGAATTTCAGTTTATAACAAAGAGGGAGACTTCTCATGTTTGATGTTAGAAGAAAATCAAAATTATGTTCGTGAGCCCCTCTTTGATCATTTTCAAGCTGAGCAGCCTAAAGGAGACCAGGAATCAGAAATTTGGACTCTGCATTTTGATGGAGCAAATTCAAGAGAAGGCAATGGAGATGGGGTGTTATTAATTTCTCCTACAGGAAAATGGGTGCCACTGTCTTTTAAATTAGAGTATGAGGCTACAAACAATGTAGCTGAATATGAAGCACTACTATTGGAGTTATAGACAGCCAGAAACATGGGCATCCTATGTTTAAAATTCTTGGGAGACTCTGAGCTGGTGGTTAGGCAGATCAAAAATGAATGTCAAACTAAGCACCCTCGGCTCAGAGCATATAGAAACGAAGTATGGGACATGATAGAAAATTTCTTCTCAGCATTTAACATACAGTTCATGCCCAGGGAGCAAAATAGAATAGCAGACTCTCTTGCTGTAGCTGCCAGCACATTTCGTCCTCCTCAGAATCCGCTTTTAAGATACGAAGTGGAGGTACGTTACAGACCATCCATTCCGGATAATATAAAGCATTGGCAGGTTTTCGAAGACGATGAACAGATGAAGAGATTCATGGAGACAGTGGGAGAATTCTCCAACATGGAGATTGATGATAATGAAGCAGAAGAAGTCGAAAATATTGTAGAAAACAAATGGGAAGAAAGAATAGCAGGTAACAGAGTGTTGCAGCTAAAAGGAAATGTTATACCCAGAGGTCTGGTACCCCTAGAAAGATTATTTAACAAGGACGACATTCCGTTGCAGCCAAACAAGGTGACAGAAGAAGATCAAGTGAGAGATTTGAATCTGGGTACTTATGCTGATCCCAAAATTGTCAAATTATCTAAAAGAGTCCCAGAAGAATATAAAGAAAAATATTTGAAGTTGTTTCAATCCTATAAAGATGTATTTGCTTGGTCCTATCAGGACCTAAAAACTTTTGATGTTAATATAATGCAGCACAAGATTCCATTGAGGGAAGATGCAAAGCCTTATAAGCAGAAACTCAGACAGATAAATCCTCTGCTGCTTTCCTCTATTGAAAAAGAAGTCAAGAAGCTACTGAAAGCCAAAATAATTGTGCCATTGAGGTACTCAGAATGGGTAGCAAACCTTGTTCCTGTTCGAAAGAAAAACGGAGAAATAAGGCTCTGTGTGGATTTCAGAAATTTAAATAGAGCATCTTTAAAGGACAATTATCCACTGCCTAAGATGGACCACATCCTGCAGAAAGTGGTGGGAGCATCCAGAATGTCAATGATGGATGGGTTCTCTGGTTATAATCAGGTAGCTGTATTTCCAGAAGACCAGAAGAAAACTGCATTTACTACACCATGGGGAACATTTATGTATGTTAGGATGCCATTTGGATTAATTAATGCAGGAGCTACTTTTCAGAGGGCAATGGACATAGCCTTTATTGGAGAACAGGACAAGTTTTTGGTGGTATATCTTGATGATATCACAGTGTTTTCAAAGAATGATGAGGAGCATATTGAACATTTAAGAAGAACTTTTGAAAAATGCAGAAGGTACGGCCTTTCTCTCAATCCTCAAAAATCTTTGTTTGCATTAGATGAGGGAAAACTCTTAGGGCACATTGTAACTAAAGATGGTGTGAGAATAGACCCTAAGAGAGTTGAAGTAATAAATAGCATTCCTTTACCGAGTAATAAGAAGGAAGTACAGGTGTTTTTAGGCCGAATCAATTTTTTGAGAAGGTTTATTCCTAACTATGCCAAGATAGTTAGGCATATAACTGATATGTTGAAGAAGGAGAATGAAGTAAGATGGTCCCAGGAGTCTAGAGACGCGTTCACAAGGATAAAACAGGCATTTGTTGAAGCTCCTGTGCTAGCTAGGCCAGATTACAACAAGCCATTTATGATCTTTTCATTTGCTTCACCTCATACAATTGCTGGAGTATTATTACATAAAAATGAAGAGGGATATGAACAGCCTATAGCTTTCTTCAGTCAAGTGCTTTATGATGCTGAATTGAAATATAATATATTGGAGAAGCAGGCAATTGCCCTGGTAAAGTCCCTTAAAGCTTTTAGAGTATATGTTTTGCAATCTCACGTTACTGCATATGTTCCCACAGTAGCTGTCAAAGACATTCTTGTTCAGGGAGATAGCGAAGGTAGAAGAGGAAGATGGATTGCAAAAATACAGGAGTATGATTTGGACATAAGGCCTACTAAGTTGATTAAAGGACAGGGACTTGCTAAGATGTTATCTGAATCAAATCATCAAGCTTTGGGCATTAATTTATCCATGATAGCAAATAAAGAATCTGAAAAAGAAGAAGAGCAGCAAGGACTGGAGATGGCCACTCAAAAGATACATGTGAAATACCTAACTAGTCCTTGGTACAAAGAAATCATCCAATATCTTTTAACACTTAGCTGTCCTCCGAGTTGTGATAAGATAAAATACAAAGCCGTAAGAATGAAATCTCAGAAATACATGATTGCCAATGGACAGCTATATTGGAGAGACCCTTCAGGTATATTACTGTTATGCCTCACGGAAAATGAAGTGGATAATATATTGACGGAATTTCATGAGGGAATATGTGGAGGACATTACAGCTAGAGGGCAACAACTCATAAAATCCTGAAGGCTGGTTTTTACTGGCCAAAATTGTATACAGATACTTTTGCTTGGGTCAGAGCATGTGACAAGTGCCAAAGATTTGTAGAAAGACAAAAATTAGCAGCTTTGCCCTTGATTCCTATTCATGTAAATGAACCATTTCAGAAATGGGG
This sequence comes from Pinus albicaulis, assembly GCA_034641835.2. Lineage (NCBI taxonomy): Eukaryota > Viridiplantae > Streptophyta > Pinopsida > Pinales > Pinaceae > Pinus > Pinus albicaulis. The sequence continues at coordinate 1,082,062,481 of CM076583.1, forward strand.
ATTAGATTTTATAGGAGAAATGCATCCCCCATCTAGTGGCCAATATAAATGGATACTAACAGCCACAGATTACTTCACGAAATGGGTGGAAGCCATACCTACAAGAAATGCTACAGATGATGTGATAATGAAGTTTATGGAGGAAAATATCATATCTAGGTTTGGTTGTCCTGCTAGAATTGTAACTGATAATGCACAGGCTTTCAGGTCTGCCAGGTTTTTGAATTTCTGCCAAAGATATAACATCATCCTGACTCACTCCACAGCTTACTATCCCCAGGGAAATGGTTTAGCAGAGTCTTCTAATAAAACCCTGGTGAGAGCCATGAAGAAAAAAATCAGTGAAAATCAGAAGAATTGGGACTCCCAATTAAAATTTTCTCTATGGGCAAATAGGATAACTAGCAAGAGAGCAACAGGGAAGTCACCCTATGAATTGGTGTATGGGCGAGCAGCTGTGTTTCCCGTGCAATTGGCGTGGCCGGTGGCACGTTTTATGCAGGAAATTCAGGAAGAATCGGATGACATGATCAGAAGGATTAATCAACTGGTAGAATTGGAGGAAACACGAAACCAGGTGAACCAGAAATTAATAGAATATCAGGAGAAAATGAAAAATGTATTTGATCGGCATGCAAGAGATAGGAGCTTTCAAATTGGTGACCTGGTTCTCAGATGGGATGTTCGAAGAGCAGAGAAGGGCAAGCATGCCAATTTTGATCCGTTATGGTTTGGCCCATTCAAAATTGTGAATCAAGGGGGCAATAATACTTCTATGTTAGAAAACCTACAGGGTGATCTGCTGGACGCCCCTGTGAATGGCCAGTTTCTCAAGCCATACTTTCAATTCTGACCCAGGCTGGGAATGCCTGATTGTATTATATTGTATATAAGTTGTTTTATTTTTTATTTTCATAAAGAAAAGGATGCCAGCAATTACCTGAAGAAGAAGCGCAGGGGAATTGAAAAATAGAATGAAATATTCAGTGGTCTGCGTGTTCTCGACATGTCCGAGGACGACCATGCCATCCCCAGATGGAGCCGATGTTGTATATATCTACCCCTGCCTATGAATTTTGGTTCGCTGCCTCATTCAAATCCATTGCAAAGCTCCAACGTGGCCTAAAACTTCATGCTCCTGTTTGATATTATTGTTTCCACCCAAAAATCCACTCCACAAAGGTTAAAAACCCAAAATTTAAATTTATCGGGCCCAGTCCTAAGACCTTAGCCCCCCGTGCTTTGGCTACCATATGACTTGAGCGAGAAACCACATGCCAGAAGGAAAGGGAGCTCATTGTTTTATGTTTCGGGTGCAATGGTGGCCGTCCGATCGGGTTCAATCAATGGAGCGGCGATCGTTCTATGTGGAGGGCCCCGCGCGTAGAAAACCGGTGGTAAATCCCGCACCACTTTCACCGAACCGGTGGCTTCAAACCAAATGCTAGTGATTCCATTTAAAACGTGCCACACGTCTTTTGTACGAAGTTTTAAAACCACCTTCCCACGCGTTAAAGCTTGTACAATCGCCAGGCAGCGGAATCTATTTGAGCCGTTGGATCTGCTGGCCTCAATCCGACAGCAGATATTCTTTGAAGCCGCTCGCTCATTAACTCATGTCCGGCATGCCCTGTGGCCCACCATTGTGCCGCTCTCGTCGCCTCCCAGCTGTTGATCTGTGTTTAGGATCCTACGGCCCTGGAATCAGTCTCCCTGTCTGTTGACTCCACCGCCACGTCAGTCCCCCACCTGTCCATCGTACACCCATGTGTCCTCATCTCGCGCATCCGTAACATTCCTCCACGCCATATGTATATATATGCATGTGTTTATGTGTGTTTTTATTTGTATTCGCCGTCGTTCATTTCTCATGTCCAAACTGTTCTATGTAAAAAGGTCGCGCTCTGCCTGTTTAATCAACGCCTCCATTGTTTCTCCTCCGCCACTCTACGTGTTTTTCCCAGTCGTCTATGTCTCCTTCGTCCTCGTCTCCATCCATGTTTGGTTTTTCTGATATATCTGTGGGTTTTGCAGGTTTCAAGATAACAAGAAGGCGTTTTAATTTGTTGCCTCTGTTGCAGAGGTTAAGAGCCCGTAAAAGGACGATATTTTGCTGGCGAAATTCAAGAGGGGAGCCGAGGGTAGGTGTGTTAAATGACTATCATTAAGTAAAACAAAGATATGAACCTACAGAACCCTCCAGAGAAAATCAAGGAACACTCCGCCCTGCATTAAAGGTCCAGGATTTAAATTCAAAGTTAAAGCGCTGAGAGTACAGTACAAAATCGCAGGTTATCTCAAGGTTTTACGGCAGCAGATTTTCCCTCTTTCAGTAAGAGGCAGAATATTGTATATATTTTATTATTTGTGTCATGTTTATAAGGATATTTTCATCTCCCAGCATTTATTTCTAGAGACAGATTGTAAAGTACAGTCATTTATAGTTAGTCATTCATAGAGTGGGAGCGAATGTTTTCCGCCATTCTATTCAAATTGAGTCATTAAATGTGCTCCATCTACCTCCTTCTCTAGAATTCTCTATCTTTTCTATAAAGGCCCGAAAAGAAGACATTGTAAGGGTTCCATATTTCTATCAGCAAACTGTGCAGTCAAAAGGCTTTTGTATACATTTTGTAATATTTCTGTATGAAGGTTCAAAGCCCATAGGGTCTCAGTGAGGAGGAGTCATAATTGTAATGAGGATTCTGGTCTTTGGTATCTCACAGTATGTAATTCTCTTTTATGTGTTAATATGATATCTCATTTCATGCTATTTATCTTCTTGTATCATGTTCTAGAATGCGAGTGGCTCACTAGTTTGCAATAAGGATTCATCCAAGTTGATGTCCTTTCTGGGACTAGTCAAGCGCTTTAAATAGGCCTAGTCATGATATATTGTTCCATGTTCATCTCTTCCATATTTTATGCTATATTAGTTACTTGAGGAGGGTGCTTTTAAAACGCCATTGTCATATAAGGATTCATAAATTAATATGCCCTTATGTGGTTCTGTTGTGTATCTGGGTAGCAGTCTCATGTTAACTAATATCTTCTTTATGTTTCCTCACTGCCCCCATTTCCTGATAATTGGTTTCTGTGATATATTATTTGAACTGGCCCTCTTTACAGTAAGCTGTCTCTTAACTGTCTGATGCCTTTGTATTGGAGTTTTACATGATGTCCCTACACTATTCTTATCTTTGTGTCAGCTTCTGAGAGAGTTTGGTCCCATTCAAAACTTATTTCCTTGTTTTACAAGAGATAGTAAGTGAGATTTTGGATTGACAACCCAAGCTATATGAAGAGCTCCTTACTATATTAAGATGTCCTAGGCACTGGTCTATGGCAACTCTAGACTGTCTCTAGGGGGTGACAAAATTGTCCACAACACATTGGAAATTTTTTTGAAGATGATCAGGAGATTAGAAGATTCATTGAAGATGTTGAAGAGTTTGATGTTATTGGACACCTAATCATCTATGGGTAGGTGTGGAAGCCGAATGGACAAAGAGGAGTCCAAGTGACCTTGGAATGTGGAATCCAAGAGTCACTCCATTGTACTATAAATACACATCTATGGTTAATGGAAAGGTAATCAATGCTTATCTTTCCCTTTGTGTGTGTTTCACCATGTGTGCGTTTAACATGGTATCAAAGCCACGATAAGTGGCCTTGTGCATTTATGTGTTAATGTGTTAGGTTTTTTTTCTTGCATTGAATAGCGCTGGTCTTTGTGCTAGACAGCCTACTCATCTCTTACGCTCCTCCTTCTCCTGACCATCTGTCAAATTCCTTTCCATTGTCAATTGCTTCACTTGAAGAACGTCCAACATATAAAAGGTTATCCAATCCATTTGATGATGATTCTAACTTATTAGAAGCCTCAGTGTTCAAAATTTGCATAAAAAATGCTTTGGCAGCATCACTTAAATCACGTTGATACTTCACAATCTGGCCATCTGGAGGGCCATGTTGCCCATCCTGTGAGTTTTCTTCTTGCTTGGGTAATCGCCTTTTCTTGATTAGTTTCTGCAAGTCGTATATTGTTTTCATTATATTGTACAATATGTGCCAAAAACCCAGGATTATGCATGGCTTTTGCCAATAATGACATCATCTGTTGTTGTTGTTGTTCCATCCCTTGAAGGCGTTGAGACATTGTCTGTAGCTGAAGATCGGTAGATTGCTGCTGCTGCCTGAGTCTGACAAGTTTTGTCATAAATACATTCTTATCCTATTTGAGCCTCTCTATTTCTTCTTCAAGATCAATTTTTTTCTCGAGGAGTGCTTCCTGAGAGTTTGTCTATTGCGGGGGGATTTACTCTACGAGCCTAAGGATCGAATCAGGTCGAGTTATTTCTGAGAGAACTAGGGTTTTAATTTTGTCGAGTTGCAGGCTCCTCGGCATTGAGCTCCGCCCTCCTCCATACAATCAGACCTCCTGTGCATCGACCTCTCCACCATCTCCCGCACTCTCGACTTGTATCCACCTATGTGTCGGCCTCCCACAGTCCTCGACACACTCGGCCTTCACTTCCAATGAATGAGATGCTACACTTCCATTGACAATAGCCAATTCAATATCTTCATCATGATTTCTATCAATCACCTTGTCATAGCATTGAAGCTAGGGACTTTGTTGTGAGACGGGAGAAGAGGATTTTTTGTTATCATTTCATTCGTTGTCAAGATCCCAAGTCTTGGAAATAACGTTTTGTATGAAAGCGATCCCAAAGAATCCCAACAAGCAACTGAAAGAAGCCAGGAATTACAGAAGGGCCAAGATCTCCATGAGGCTCAACATGTAGAGCGGGATAGAGATTCAAACCTTCTCCCTCCACTTCTATATGAGAAAATACAAGGCGAAGAAAAAAAACACCAATAATACCTTGTTCGTGAAGGCAACGGGAAGAGGCAGAGCATCCGATGCCATTGCAGATGCCTTAGAATCCTTCTTGCGCCACGTCTGGTGCTCAAATCCCAACAACACTCTCGATTCCCTCACCGTAGCACCACTTGACAGCTCCCACCGACCCCTTTCAATTCCACCTGCCCTTCGTCCCACGTCGTCTCCCCTCTCCTCCTCCCGCTCACCTCACTCCCTCCACCCCTCCCCCAACGACCTTTCAACATCTGCTCCCTTGCATCACCTCCATGCAGCATCCCTCACCCTCTCTCCATCCATGCCTACATTGCTCCCCTTATCCCTCCGCCTGCTACTGCCCTCCCCTCCGCACCATGATCTTACCTCTGCCTCCTCCCTTCTCCTCCAAACCCTGACATAAGTTGTAATATATACCATACAACAATAATATACCACAGCCATATATCCACCTCCCTTACTACGTTCGGGCCACATTCAACACTGTCTATACCTTGACTGTTCTATATTTTTTTTTTTACCGTTGAAAGGCCTCATAGAACTGGTTGGTGTGTTGGTGAATTTGTATTTTTTGTTGAAGGCTGAGGTATATACATGTGTGTTGGTTTCTTTTTTATGGATTGGTGAATGGAGCATATATTTTAAGGGCCATTATATGTATACATTGGAGATTTTATAATTCATAGTTCCAGGAAGTGTCAAGTTGGGATAAGAGAGTTTTTATTTTTGTTCCATATCGTGAGTTGTCTCCTGCACTTTATATAAATGTAGTCCTTTGTAAAGGAGAGAAGACATTTTTATTGAATTACTGCACATTGGTTGTTGTTGTTGCATTTGTTGTGAAATGGATCAAATAGGTAATATATTAGAATTATTAAATACTTTAATACATGATAATGTTGATGGGATGGTAAACATCAACAAATACACTCTCTCTGACATTCAAACCTACCTACATAATGCACAAGAACAGATGGAGTATTTGTAGCTTGAATCTTAGCTACAACAAGAGGATTTACCACAAAAGAGTTGCCAGTCTGAACCTGTTTTTGCTCAGAAAATTGAAAGAGACTCCCATAAGCAGCAAGCCATTAATGTTTTGGTTGATTCACATTCAATGCCCAGTATAAGAGCAGATTTTCACGCAGAAGAAAAAATTCAGCCTGCACCTCCCAAGCCCATCATCAGACCTTGGGAAGATCTTGTCCATAACAAGGACAAAATAGGGCTTGGATATGACAAGGAGTTTTCCTTTCATATTCTGAACTACTCCAAGCCCATCAAATTTTAGAGTGCCGGATTTCTTTATGACAATTCACCTTCAATTGTTCTAGATCCTACTCCTCTTCCAAATCGGAAACAACAGATTGAAAAATGCCAACACTGTGATCGAGTTGGCCATATGAAATATCATTGTTTTGATCTTCACCCATGCAAGCACTGTGTTCGGCACACCCATTCTTCACACAGATGTTCTGAATATTGAACAATCTTGCAGTTGATTTTTTGCCATCATCTCACCTTGTACCTGACAGGGGGGGAAATGGTGGTCATCTACAAGCTTCGAAGCCACATCAAGCGAGCCTGAGCCATAACCTGTCATTCCAGATTCAGAGTTGTAGCCAGAGACACAGAAGTTCAAGTGAGCCCGAGCCACAACTTGTCATTCCAGATTCAGAGTTGTAGCCAGAGACACAGCAGTTCAAGTGAGACCGAGCCACAACTTGTCATTCCAGAATTAGAGTTGTAGCCAGAGACACAGCAGTTCAAGCGAGCCTGAGCCACACTCTCTCATTCCAGATTCAGAGTTGTATCCAGAGACACAGATGCCCATGAGCATGCCTTTGGTTGATGGACAACCTTAAACCATCTATGTGAGGTTGATATTCTTCCTCTTTCAGAACACTTCCTTTAGCAGAAGATTTCAACTTCTTGCCAGCTTTGGAAGAGTTCTAGGAAATGCATTAAAAATTATAGTGTTGGTGGTCATCCTTAAACCATCACAGGTTGTAGACATCCCTTCTTCTGGGTTGAAGGTCTCTGTCGAGGTATAAAAGGTATCTTTTTAACACCTATTTATCTCACATTAATTATGAATCCGGGAGCGACTTTTATTTCAAGAGTGCACTCTGTCTGAGGCAACAATTTATCCAAGAGTAATGCCTTGCAATATGTAGTACAGTGTTCGAGATACAGGATTAAATGGATGCTTGTAAAGAAATCTAATTACAGTAACATAAATGGAAATGCTCTGAAACCTTAATTAAACCAATCTGCAAAACATCGATCAGGGATACAGTACCAATAACTCCTTCCCTTAGAAATCGATGCAAGATAACCAATCTAGGAACTTGGAAGCAATAACCAGTGTCCTATATAGTTGGTGATCTTAAAGCAATCGAAATGAAAGCAAACTCAATCTTCGTGTTAATGAAAATAATTGAAAGGAACAGAATCTGGAAACTAATGAATTGAAACTGAACAACACATTGAAATAGAACAGCAATGTAAATGAATAACAAACTAAAACTAGAAGAATCGAACAGCAAATATTAACTCATGGAATTGAACAACAAAACTCTATTGAACGGTAAATCCTATTGAATAGAAAACTGAATAGAAAATCTTTATATCTCCACTCTGAAATGAACAGCAATTAAACAAAACAGCAAATGGAATGGAACATCAAATGCCGAACAACGAAGCATAACAAGATAAGTAATTCGAGGATTAAGATTCTTGTTAAATGGGGAAGGAACGGCAACGCAATCCATTATAATAAAATAGTAAACTATTAAGCATGGTATTATGAATTAAGTAAGATAGAACCAATATCACTTCCGCAAATTCAAGGATGTTCTAAGTAAGGCAATATGTTGTCTCAATTAACCCATGCTGTAAGAAATAAGATTCAGATCATAAAATAATGAAATAACTCATAAACAGAGTGCGTAATACATAAAGACAGTAAAATGAAAAACAACTAATGAAATAAACTCACAGTAACATGTATGTAGCAAATCGATCACACGCTGCAGGAATTGGAAATATAACACAGAGGAGCAGTTCACGTTGCCAGGGGTCGGGCCCTTAACCACTAGCAGGGACTGCTCAAGCTACTTTAGATGATGCGAATGGGACAACAACTTCAACTAATCATTAAACTGGAGCAGCATTACAATGGAATCTTGCTTTCAATAACACAACTTTTGATTAAGTTTACAATTCACAAAAGCAACAACTATGATCCCTCCCCTCTCTTTTACAAACGTCCCCTTTTATAACTAAAGAGAGAAGAAATCAAATAGTAAATAGGATCTCATAAAAAAATTTAATTGTTCCCAACCAATTGATCAACAATAAAATATATTTCCAACAATCTTTCAACAAAAGCAAGGCGAATTTGGCTTTGCAGTTGAGATTTGGAGGACGACCGCAACAACAAATCTGAGAAAATCATGCTCAAATAACCCTGCGTTTCTCTCAATACAAGCCGAATTTTGGCAAACCGTTCTTTAAATAAATTAATTGGGCACGTTCTAGAAAAAACCCATGTTCCAGATTTTCTAGATTCTTCTTCATTTGCTCAGAATCTCAACCGCAAAACTGTCACTTCTTATTCCAGCGAATTTCTGAGTTCGAATATTTGATGATGATTTGGAGATCAAATCTTCAATCTGGAAAATATTTTGGAGGCTAAAATGGTAAGTGATATTACAAAATATATTAATAAACCATCATTGATAAAATTATGCATAATAATCATCAATTTATTAAAAATAAAGGAGAATAAATAATATTCATCCATAAGAGCATAAATCATTATAAAATGGATTTATATGATAAATTATAATAAATGACATGATAAAGAAGAGTAAAATTGGATGAAATAAATGTTAAAAAGTGGTCGTATTCATGACTCAACATACCCCCAAACTGAATATATTGCATGTCCTCATGCAACCCAAAGACAAAACCCATGTGTTAACCAAGCAAAGAAAATTGTTCATCCCAACTCATGAAATGGATGGAACAAATGAATTTTTCCTCAAATAATGAATATTCAATTTTAGCAATCTTGATAAAGGCATAACAATTTTTATAGTTGACATTCAACTATATGTATATGAAGTTGCATAAAAATGTGACATAAGTAACAGCAAACTTCATTAACCATTTTCTCAAAAATCAGATCGTTTTGATGCACGGATCATGAGATATAAAAAAATGGTTGTAGGTAATAGTGCATAATTTTTGAAGTTTTATGAACTAATTTAGCATGAAATTATCTAGATTTGTGTATTTTAATGATACCTCTTTGTTATCCAGAAAGCAAAAGAATTCAGTTCATAGTTTTAAAGATATATGCAAAACAATTTCTTCACTATATACAAATGAAATTGTATGTCTTAAATGAAAAAGAAAGTGGAAAACATGCATCATGTGTAGCAATTCCCCCCCCCCAAACTGAATAATTAGCATGTCCTCATGCGATGCTAGAAAACAAAGAGAGGTGGTTGCTACAATCTGTTGAAATCTATGCTTGGTGTAAAACAACATGGAATAAGGGAGGTGTTGAGAATGAATAAGAATATCAAAGAAGATCATGGTCATAAGAAATAAATGAAGGAAATCAACACTCCCCCAAACTAAAAGATGAGACATGTCTAAGAAAATAGGAAGTGGTAAAGATGTGGAATGAATGATGATAAACAATGCTCAACGAGTTTTCATGAAATTCTCCTAAATTCATAATAAATCAGAAAAGTATGCTATTTTACCTCAAGTGTTACCTCCAAAAAAATGTGGAATGACATGTAGGGACTGGCCTTTGTTGAAGCTGATGTAAGCTGAGCAGATACTGAAAGTGATGCAAAAGGTGGAAGCCATGCAAGCACATCATGTCTGAAGAATTGTACGCGTTCACGAACCTTTGCTGTTAATTGCAATAGTGTGGTCTTGCTGCGAATAGAATTTTCCCCCATACTTTTGTTCTCGTCTAAACAAATCACAATTATGTATGCAATTTTCTTGAATCCACGGTTTTAGTTTTAAATGGCAACAGATAAGATGCATGCAAAAAGTTCAATCAACAAAAATTATGTAGAAATGCAGTATGAATATTGTGGCAAAATGGCAGCGTACTACACAGAAATTATACAGCAGGGAAAGACATACATACGTATGATATGATCAGCAAATTATCGCATTACTGAAATCCATGCATGTGATAAATCGTAAACAGATATAGAAGTGTTTTGTAATGATTCAAGGATAAGGAGAAGTGACAGCTTAAAATAAACATAAGTACAAATGCATTTATTACCCACTTAAACTAATATGATCGATTTATGATGATTTTCATGTATAATAGGTTTGAAATCAAAGGTTAAGGATTCATACTTTCATATGATATTTAAATAAATATATAGGAAAAATGGTTTAATATTACTATTGATGTGTATAAATGTGACTCCAATACCATCAGCAGAGCTCTGTTGCCCACAGGTGTCCATAACCTTGACAGAGTTGCTCTCTCACCCTTGGAACCATTGTCCTTTATTTATGCTGAGAAAGTGCTTGTTAATTGTCATAACGGAGGCCATTGTGTTGGCTTGGTGACCAGATAAATCACAATGCCATTCACTGGGAAGAAGTGAAAAGTGGGCAGGCCGGCTCGTGATGAGACCTCCTATTCCAAGGACTTCTTAATTTTTTCTATTGTCCATTGGACCATATCCCTGGTTTGGTGGCCATGATGGGAATGCCACTTCATTTGCTTCCTTATGAACATGGTAGGTCGGCTCTTGATGAGACCCCCTATCCTCCATCTGCCAAATTATAAAATTATTAATGAAATATGTAAATATTTTTCTTTTCATATAGCACTTTCCTATTTATTCATAAAGGATGGCTCAGCACTCCTTAAGAGTAGGGATGGTGGAAGAAGTCTGAACAGCTCAATAGAAAAGAATATGCCATTGTTCCTACTCCATAAGTAAAAATCAAAGAAAGTTATAAAATATGGGAAAGAACCAACATGATAAATATAATCAATCATATGAATTTAGTGGTAGTAAGACAACAAGATCATGTTATTGATTATGTCTCTTTTTCCTTTTTCTTATCATTACTAAACAACTTTTTTTTTTAAACGACGATTTCTTTTGATTTGTCGATTACAGTAAGCTTTAATTTGTAAGATTGTGTATCCTTCCATAAATTGTATGTTTGCCTTTCAAAAAGTCATGAAAAATTCAAAAAAAATTCTAGAAATGTTTTTTAAAAAACAAGAAAAATGCACTCAAAAGGTGTTGTTCCTTTGGAAATGAACAGCAAAAACAATCTACGAAAATGTTGTTCCTTTGGAAAGGAACAACAAGAACAGTCGGTGCTATTCCTTTTGAAGGGAACAACAAAACTATTGCTCCTTTTGAAAGGAACAGCAAAAACATGCAATGAAAATGTTTTTCTTTTTGAAAATAAAACTAATCAGCAAAAATGTTGTTCCTTTTGGAAGGAACGACAAAAATAAACACATAAACGCACTGCTTCTTAAGAGGAACGGCTGTTGTTCCTTAAGAGGAACAATAAATGTCCCTTAAGAAGAACAACAAACAAATATAAACACGCAAAAAGGAAAAAAATAGAGGAAAGAACAAAGCTAATATGCAATCCATTGCCAAGCAAATCCAATCAAATAGAAAGGAAAGTTTATGTACAGGTTTTAAGAAAAAAATATTTTTTTTATTTTTTTTTCACAGAATTGGTGCTGTCGAAGAATTGCCTTATGTAACTGAAACTTGCATGGTGGGGTCCTTATTGTTCAATTTCAAATTGAACGGAAACTACAATTTAGAGGAATCAACACCTGAAAGACAAAAACATAAAATAAATCAGAAAATAAACAACACTTTATTAAGTTACAATAGCTATGATGTTATTTCCTAAGGGAATATCAATCTATTAATGGAAAAAAAATAATCTTTTTGAAAAAAAATTTGACAGCAATAACATGAATCTTGAAATGGGAACCAATTCTTCATTTATTTTTGTTATAAATCTGTTAGGTAATGCACTGGATGAAATGCCCTTGTTTTACTAAATTTTCAAGAATCGCTCATCCATAAATTGACCTTCTTTGTTCTCCTAAGACCTGAAAACAAACGAGTGTCTACTTGCAATAAAACATTAAATCATGGAGAAAGAGAGGTTATCAAGCTCTCCTAATCCAAGAATTATGCAAAAAAACTAACAAGTAGTTACTCTGTAGAACAAATCCACGGAAAAATAAAACAAATTATATTTGCTACCTGCGGGAGAGCAGTGGTCTACGATACTAACCATCAGTGTTTTAATCATACCTTCTTTGTTTTTCGTCCGATTTGAGTGATTAAAAATCCAAATGAGAGCTGATTCAAATTTTTATCTCCAATAGAAACAGGTTTTAAAAATTCCATGTAATGGTATGTTAAACTTGCTTAGAACAACCTGCATAATAGAGTCATTTTCGATTTTCCAGCTCAAACCAACAGTTGGTATTTCAAGCATAAATTATTCGTTTAATGGCAGATTGAACTGATTCAAATTGGAGATTAAATTATATTCATTTATTGATCTCCAATAGAAACAATTTTTTAAGACAAGAAGAATTGATGGGTCAAATATGCTAGGGAATAGCCGAGAAAACAGAGTTTCAAGAGTGCTGATTTATGTTAGGCAGTCAGTATTTTGGTCATAAATTCCTCATACAATATCAAAATTGAGTGATTCAAATTGAGTTGTAAACTAGATTCATAGAGGAATCTACCATAGAAACAAGTTTTAAAAATATAGTCATTTAGGCCTCCAAAAACTGACTGTCCCAACTCTGTTCTTGAGCTGCCTATTAGACACCCTGTCAATGTTTTGGTTCTAACTTTTTCGTTTCAAATCCAAATTGAGTGATTCCAATTGGGTTGGAAAGTATACATCAAGGGATAATTAGGATATAAACAAGTTTTAAACATATTCAATTTTGTTCCCCCAATACATGACTGTCCCAACTTTGTTTTTAGGAATTTCATCAAGCCCGCAAGCCAAAAAAATGATATTCAAGCAATTTTTTTCATATTGATGATAAAAATGAATAAAGGTGTTTGTAGAATTTTTATTTTCAATATAATTCATCTACATACAAAAATAAATTAAAATATTTATCATCAATGTTGATTTCACAGCGTGTTGCAACAAAGAAACAACTATTTTTACAAAAATAAATAAAAAAAATGTGTTTGTTTTATTTCTTCTTTTATTTATTTCTCCACTATCCTACTCTGAATTGGAAAATGAACATGATTACGTATAAGAGTATTTCCAGTGGAGCCATTTCTGAAATAAGGCTTCAATTATTTACATACCCAAATTTGAAAAATGTATGTTAATAAAAATTAGGGTATGAGAAGCCAACTTCCCTTCAAAAGATGGTGCCAAAAATTGTTGAAGTATGGAGTGATGTTGCAAACAAATGATGGAGTGAAACCAATCTTCAATATATTCTTTACTTCCTTGATTTCCCATAGCCATCATATCATGAAGTTTTTGAGCTTTTAAAATGGTTCGTTGGTGCAAACTAGAAGAAACCTCATTTTCTTTCATAACTTCTACAATTTTTGGATTTGATTCATTCTGAATCTCAGTGTAAGTTTTTTCCAATGGTACATGTGAGATAGAATGGGTGGGAAGGGTGGGTGAATTTTGCGGTTCAACATTGTAAGCATGTTGTACTGGTTTATTATCGTGTGGGTGTGGAATGAGTTGAGCAGGAGATTGTGTAGGGAATGGAGCCTCTTGATGATGTAGTTGATTATGTTGAGTGGATGATTTTGATCGGCAAACAAGGTGTTGTGGAAGAGCTGGGAGATGTGTTTGTGCTACAAGATGAGGGAGAGTAGTCATGCAATCATAAGGTGAACCATGCCAAGCTTGTAGACAAGATTGGTGGTGGTTATATTGAGATTGGCATGGCTGCCCTAACATGTGAGTATTCCATAACAAATTATGCAAGTAAGAGAATGGAGAGGAAGTGTTTTGAACCATATATGTAAGCCATGATTTCCATGGTTTTGACCTTGTTGCAGCTTCCCCATCTCTTTGATATGCTACTTCCAAATTAGATAAGGAAGAGTGATTATCTATGGGATGCTCCTGAGGGAAAAACACTTCATCAAATTCTTGATTTCTCTGAACCTGCAAAACATTCAATTGTGACTTTAGAGAGCTAATAAAATCATATTTAAAATTTTCAAATAAAACCTTGATTTCAGCTCTTATGTCTCTTGTTCTTGTAGTAAATTTGGAAGAGAAATAAGAAACTTCTCTAGAATTCTTACCAGCCTTGGAAATTCCTCTTAAATACCTTATGCACAATTCACAAACATCATCATATGATAACCGAAAAACATCACCTTTTCCTATCAGATTTAAGAGTTCTAAAAAATCATCTTTGATTCCTTTAAGAAGGAGTGTTTTCAAGATCTCTTTTTCCAAATGCTTATGCTTTTATTTTTGAAGGTTGTATCGAAATCGCTCTACATAGTCCTCCAAGCTTTCATCTTCCCTTTGTGTCATACCGAAAATATCTTCATTGGATTTGCAATAGTCTTGGTACTTCTTCTAGAATATGTTCTTCATGTCCTCCCATGTTTGGATGCAATTTCCACCTAGGCTCATGAACCATCGGAGAGCTACTCCTTTTAAAGTAAGAGGAAACACTTTCAACCTTTGATCGTTAGTACAATAATCATATCCTCTACAAAGTATTTCAAACTCAAATAAGAATGTATCTGGATCTTCATTTTTCAAACCATGAAAATTTGGTAGAGACAATGGGGGAATTATGTGCATTTGTGTCACTCCTCCTAGATCTTTGATAGGGAATTCAAAAGTTGCAATATGAGCCATTTCTTACCATAATAAAAGATTTTCTTCATGTGTTTCTTTGAGGATCCTCCTTCTAATGTTCCTGTCAATTGGTTAGTGAAATGGGTGGTGCTTACATCACCACTCGAGTGGAACTACAAGATTTTTTTCGAAAATTCTACCTCTAAAATTCAAGAAAAAACACAAGCATTCATTCCTATCTTAAGCTTTCACTCAATTCTGCTGTGAAGCAGGCCAGTGAACAAGTGTGTTTCTTGTTCGGTGCACAGGTTCTTACCTTCCATTTTTAATACCCAATTCTTCCCAAGAAGAAAAAATTAAATATGCATCACTATTTCTAAATGGCATACACTCTCCCCGGCAACGGCGCCAAAATTTCGAGGTATAAAAGGTATCTTTTTAACACCTATTTATCTCACATTAATTATCAATCCGGGAGCGACTTTTTATTTCAAGAGTGTACTCTGTCTGAGGCAGCAATTTATCCAAGAGTAATGCCTTGCAATATGTAGTACAGTGTTCGAGATACAAGAGTAAATGGATGCTTGTAAAGAAATATAATTACAATAACATAAATGGAAATGCTCTGAAACCTTAATTAAACTAATCTGCAAAACATCGATCAGGGATACAGTAGCAATAACTCCTTCCCTTAGAAATCGATGCAAGATAACCAATCTAGGAACTTGGAAGCAATAACCAGTGTCCTCTACAGTTGATGATCTTAAAGCAATCGAAATGAAAGCAAACTCAATCTTCATGCTGATGCAAATAACTGAAAGGAACAGAATCTGGAAACTAATGAATTGAAACTGAACGACACATTGAAATAAAACAGCAATGTAAATGAATAACAAACTAAAACTAAAAGAATCGAACAGCAAATATCAACTCATGGAATTGAACAACAAAACTCTATTGAACGGCAAATCCTATTGAACAACAAACTGAATAGCGAAGCTTTATAACTGCACTTTGAAATGAACAACAATTAAACGAAACAGCAAATGGAATGGAACATCGAATGCTGAACAACGAAGCATAACAAGATAATTAATTCGAGGATTAAGATTCTTGTTAAATGGGGAAGGAACGGCAACGCAATCCATTATAATAAAATAGTAAACTATTAAGCATGGGATTATGAATTAAGTAAGATAGAACCAATATCACTTCCGCGAATTCAAGGATGTTCTAAGTAAGGCAATATGTTGTCTCAATTAACCCACGTTGTAAGAAATAAGATTCAGATCATACAATAATGAAATAACTCATAAACAGAGCACGTAATACATAAAGACAGTAAAATGAAAAACAACTAATGAAATAAACTCACAGTAACATGTAAGTAGCAAATTGATCACACACTGCAGGAATTGGAAATATAACACAGAGGAGAAGTTCACGCTGCCAAGGGTCGAGCCCTTAACCACCAGCAGGGACTGCTCAAGCTACTTCAGATGATGCGAATGGGACAACAACTTTAATTAATCATTAAACTGGAGCAGCATTACAATGGAATCTTGCTTTCAATAACACAACTTTTGATTAAGTTTACAATTCACAAAAGCAACAACTATGATCCCTCCCCTCTCTTTTACAAACATCCCCTTTTATAACCAAAGAGAGGAGAAATCAAATAGTAAATAGGATCTCTCATAACAAAATTGAACTTTTCCCAACCAATTGATCAACAAGAAAATATATTTCCAACAATCTTTCAACAAGAGCAAGGCGAATTTGGCTTTGCAGCTGAGATTTGGAGGACGCCTGCAACAACAAATATGAGAAAATCGTGCTCAAATAACCCTATGTTTCTCTCAATAAATGCCGAATTTGGGCAAACCATTCTTAAATAAAGTTAATTGAGCCCGTTATGGACAAAACCCATGTTCTAGATTTTCCAGATTCTTCTTCATTTGCTCAGAATCTCAACCGTAAAATTGTCACTTCCTATTCCAGCGAATTTCTGAGTTGGAATATTTGATTATGATTTGGAGATCAAATCTTCAATCTAGCAAATATCTTGGAGGCTAAAATGGTAAGTGATATTACAAAATATATTAATAAACCATTATTGATAAAATTATGCATAATAATCATCAATTTATTAAAAATAAAGGAGAATAAATAATATTCATCCATAAGAGCATAAATAATTATAAAATGGATTTATATGATAAATTCTAATAAATGAAATGATAAAGAAGAGTAAAAATGGATGAAATAAGTGTTAAAAAGCGGTCTTATTCACGACCCAATAGTCTCCCTCTTAAAATATGAGAGACACTTCCTCTAGCATAAGCCCTCAACTTCTTGCCAGATTTGGAAGAGTTCCAGGAACTGCAATAAGCGTTGCGTTGCAGTGTTGGTGATCATCCTTAAACCACCTCTTTATGCCAAAATTTCAGAGAGTTGATTCACCCCAAGTGCTGCCATGCATACTTTGGAGATTTGTATTACAACTCTCTTCTTGGACTCACACATACCCCTTCGAATTAAGGGGGGGAATGTTGGACACCTAATCCTCTATGGGTAGGTGTGGAAGCCGAATGGACAAAGAGGAGTCCAAGTGACCTTGGAATGTGGAATCCAAGAGTCACCCCATTGTACTATAAATAGACATATATGGTTAATGGAAAGGAAATCAATGCTTATCTTTCCCTTTGTGTGTGTTTCACCATGTGTGGGTTTAATAGATGTCCTAAACATTGATCAGGATGAAGATCTCATGAAGGATGATGCTGATTTTAAAGACACCAAAAATCTGCAAAAATAGATTGATGATTAGCTTATCATTCAGTTGCCTACCAATCACATTCCCAAGGGACTAATCCCACTTGAGAATCTCTTTGATCACAATGGTGTCTCAGTCAAACCATAGTATTTGAAACAGAAGCAGAATTGGAAGATTTCAATTTGGGCACAGAAAAAGAACCGAGGTATGTTAAGTTGTCAAAAGCTTTATCAGAATAAAGAAAGATTGAATACCACAAGTTTTTTTTTGAATTTGTTGATGTTTCCTAGAAATATGAGGATATTAAGACATAATATATAGCTATCATTGAGCATAGAATACCATTTAAGGATGGTATTAAGCCATTCAGGCAGAAGTTAAGAGAAATCAATCCATTATTGTTACCAATGATGGAGAAGGAAGTGAAAAAACTTTTGGATGCTAAAATCATCATTCCATTGAGATGTTCAGATTGGGTTTTTAATCTAGTTATAGTAAGAAATAAGAGTGGTGAAGTCAGACTATGTGTATGTTTCATGAATCTTAACAAATTCTCCAAAAAAGATAATTATTCATTTCCAAATATGGAGCATATTCTTTAAAAGGTAAATGAGTGAGACGGGATTTCCATGTTAGATGGTTTCTCTGGGTACAATAAAGTTTCTTTTTGGCCAGAAGACCGAGAGAAGACAACATTCACTACTCCTTGGGGAACATTCATGTATATAAATATGCCATTTGGGCTCATGAATGTCAGAGCTACTTTTCAGCGTGCTATGGACTTTTCATTCATTAGAGAAAAGGAAAAATTCTTGGTCATCTATTTGGATGATATTACTATTTTTTCAGCCTCAAATCAAGAACACCTTCAGCACTTGAGAAAAGTATTTTTTCAATGTAGAAAATATGGTATATCATTAAATCTCTGAGAAGTCTCATTTTGCTCTCAAGGAACGTAAGATGTTGGGTCACATAGTTTCTAAATATGGAGTGAAATTTGATCGTAAAAGAGTGATTGCAATTCAAGATTTAACACTTCCAAGATCTAAGAAACAGGTTCAATATTACCTTGGTAAGATCAATTTATTAAGAAGGATCATTCCAAATTTTGTTGAAGTTGTGAAACATATTACTTGCATGCTGAAGAAGGAAAATTAAGTCAAGTGGACAATTGAATCCATAAATTCATTTGAGCTAATCAAAAAAACTATCATTGAAGCACCTCAGTTGGTAAGCCCTAAATACTCAAATCCTTCTTTGATATTCTCATTTTCTTCCCAAGATACTATTGTTGATGTTTTGTTACAAAATATTTATAAAATAAGGAAGCCCCCATAGCATTTTTCAACAAAGCTCTTAGAGATGCATAATTGAAGTATTAAATGTTGGAAAAGCATGCTTATGCATTAGTGAAAGCTATCAAGGATTTTAGAGTTTATATTCTGCATGCTCAAGTTATTGCCTATGCCCCTTCATATGTTGTTAGAGATATATTATCTTAGCCTGATATTTATGGAAAAATAATTAAGTGGGTGACTAAAGTTCTTGAGTTTGATTTAGAGATAAAGCCTATTAAACTAATCAAAGGTCAATCATTAGCGAAACTACTAGCTGAAGAAAACTGTAAAGTTTTGGGCTTGAATTTCATGGATGACAACTTTGAATGGAAAATTTATGAACCTATTGACAACATGGAAGTGGATGTAAATATTTCTGAGTGCAACTGGTATAATATCATTTATTTTCTGCAACATTTTAAACCTCCTCCAAATTATGATAAAAGCATAGTGATATATTTGAAGCTGAAAACTGTTAAATTATGCATCAAGGATAACTGTTTATATTGGAAATATCCTACAGGATTTTGTTGAGATTTATTGACCCAGATGAGTCCAAGAAAGTTATTTTTGACATGCATAGTAGTGTGTGTGGAGGTCATCACTATTGGAGAACTACTGCATACAAATTATTGAGAGCTGGCTATTTTTGGCCTAGATTATTTTCTGATGTATGTGCTGAGGTGAGAACATGTGAAAAATGTCAAAAGTTCACTGGTAAGAAACATTTGAAGTCATTTCCTCTTAAGCCCATAGTTGTTTCTGCACCTTTTCAGCAATGGGGCTTACATTTCATTGGTGAAATTCATCCCCCCTTCAAGTGGATAGCATCGTTGGATTCTTGTTGCAACTTATTACTTCACCAAATGGATTGAAGCAATACCTACCAGGAATACTACTCATAAAGTTATCATTAGCTTTCTAGAGGGAATCAAAACCAGATTTGGATTTCCATTAAGGGTGACAATCAAAAAGTCTATTAATACATCACCTTTTCAAATGGTTTATAGAACTGATGATGTTTTTCTAGTACAATTATCCATTCTTGTAGTTAAATTTCTACAAGATCATTAAGCTGAGCCAAATAACAAGACCATGAGAATTTATCAGATCATTGAAGTGCAGCCAAAACGAGAACAACAATATGATTTGGTGAGAAAATATCAGCAAGTTGTGAAGCAAGTTTTTGATTGAGGAACCAAAAAAGAATATTTTCATATTAGAGATCTAGTGTTGAAATGGGATGCACTACATCAAGACCCAGGTAAGCATTCCTAATTTGATTTTGTATGGCTTGGTCCTTTCATAATCTCAAATATTCTGCAAAACAATAATTTTGAATTGCAACATCTTAATGGGACAGAACTGTTTGGAGGCCCATTCAATGGACGCTTTCTCAAAAAAATATTTTACTAAGGATGTTGGTGGCCTAATTCCACTGTAAATACTGGTGTGTTTCATAATAAGACTCCATAGCCCAATGACAAGGCACTGAAACTGCAAAAGATTTTTAGAGCCTTGCAGGGAGAGATCTATCCCTTGTGGAGCCAATGTTAGCAGAGCTCTTTGCTAAGTCATGATTATATTTTAAATTTATTTTTTTTAGGATTAGACTTTGAAAATTTCAAAAAAAAATTAGTCACTACCGAAATTTTTGGTAGCGCTTGTTTTAGCCTTTTCGAACATTTTCATTTAATTCTGTTTTTCTTTGTTTTTCTTTTAATCCGATGATACCGAAAATTCCGATAACTTCCCCTATTTATTAAAAGAAAAAGAAAAAGTGAATCCTCTTTGTATCAAGCCATGTGCTTGTGTTTTAAATACATTTTAAATCATTTTATTATGATTTAAACCACGTGATAGGATAGGTTTGTGGTCAATCACATTAAGTTTATGTCGTGATATATGTATAGTGTATAGGTGTCAATCATTAATAAACAAAGGCAATCATTGATCCTGTCCTGTCTATCAGCCGAGTTGGTCTGGTTTCATGTCAAGGTACGTCATTTTCGAATGAAAATATTGTGGATCCGTACGTTTAATGTAGTGACCATTCGGATGCTTACGCATATTCACTGATAGAAATTTAGGCCAATAAGCAGCATGCAGTGGAGGTGACTGCCAGTCACAGATCTTCTTATTTCAAGCCACCTGTGGCATGCTATCTAAAGTTATGTAGCCAACTGAAGACCATGATGGATATCATATGGTGCATACTACGGCTAAGGATATTTTCCATCATGAAAATCTATTGCATGGAAGGATGAAACATCGTTGTTGTTTTAAATCACCGAAAAAGAAGGAGGAGTATCAATTGTGAGCTTAGTTGTTGGAGAATGAGTTTTCTAGAGTGCAGCTTGAGGAGGAGTCTTAGATTTCAAACAATATTTCAAAGGAAGAAACAGCAACACCTGTTAGCTAAGCTCTTCTAGATCTGCCACCTATCAGAATTCAGAGACACGGGTTATTAATTTCTGAAGATGACTTAAAGAGGAGGAAAGATAAAACAAATTGAACCACAAGGTGCTAACCTAGTGGATGTAAATTCGAAGGTGAGAAGGTTGTTTATTCAATCAGGGTGGTATTCTTTGTGCACCAGAATAGGAATATCCCACTTAGAAGTAGCTTAAAAGTTTGCAAACTCTTGCAATAGACAAGAAGCCATAGTCTATGGTCTTACATTGCAGGTATCAGCAGATTCCGTTGTTGAGGCATTCAATCTTCCACGGGAAGGAGAAAGGTGGTTTAAAGGTCAGGTTATCACTGGAGGAGACCTCAACAGTTTTCTCAAGGATGGACATAGAGATCCCAACTGGGCCAAAGGAATTCCCAGAAACTACCTCAAAAATGAATGGGCAAAAGTTGTTAAAATCATCAAGATTTACCTCACTTGTGAAAGGAGGTATACAATAGTGTTTCTTTATCATATGATATTTCTTTTTCATGTTGTAGGTATGAAGACCCTCAACTTACCATACTTTTTTCTGAATATTCTGACAAATATGTCAGCCAGGATCTAAGCACACATTGATGTTTCAGAATACAACTTGTATCATCAAGCTCTCATCAAGGTGTTTGTTGACGAAGAGTTAAGGAAAAGAAATCAAACCTAGGACCATTTCTTGTTTTACAGGGCATGCAAACCTGCACCTACACCTCCATCCTCACAAAAACACCCTCGGCCTGCAAAAAGAACCAAGAGGAAGGCTAAAAAGGAGAATATCCATAAATCCAAGAGTATAAAAGAAAATATTTCTTCAGTCAAGGTTGAGAGAAATTTGGAGAAAGGAGAGATATCCTCGGTTAATAAACCCAATTATATGAAAATGGTGCCCCCCATTCCTCCTTTTTATAATTTCTACACCAGAGATCGAAGAGGAATGTCTGCAACTGTAGAGAAATCTAAAGCAAAAATTCTACCAGAAACTTTGGAAGCAGAAATTCAATAGAAGATGTAGAAAGAGTATTAGTCCACAAAGTCTGATGAACAACTCCTCAAAGATGCAGGGTATGAGATCAGTAGAAAGAATAAGAAAGAGGAAGCCAAACCTGTTTCTGGTACCCTAAAAAGACATACCAGATACAACAACAAGTTCAAGCTCAAGTCCAAGGCTCTACAAAATCCAAGTTTATTGACAGAGGTCATTGATATAGAAGGAAAATCTGAAGGGTTAAAGATAAAGGATTCCAAGAAGAAAGATTTTAAAAAAAAAAAACCTTCAGAGCAGCACACATAACCCTAAAAAAGAATAAATATCCAAAAGGGTTCAAAGGAGGAAAATGCGACTATCAGAGAAGCAGTCATAAGAACCACAAGATCAATATCAGCTTTTGGCAGTGAAACAGACTTGGACAAGCTTGTTGAAGTTGTAGCCCACATGCAAGAAAGGTAAAAGGTTTCTTGATAAAACACCTTTTCTTCCTATCAAGTGCAATTTTGAACAACTCAAATGTCAAAGTGTATAAGTATGCACAGGTTTCTCAATGTTTTCTATTCATTTTTTAAAAAAGAAACCGAGTGCTAGCGAAAATTTCGGTAGCGTTACATTTTTGCGCAGTTACAGGTTTTTACTGGAATTTCCGATAGCGCATGTCTTAATTGATTTTTTGACACCTGTCAGCAAATTTTCTGATCTATTTAAGGAAATATAAGGACTTGTAACCAAATGGATATAAAAATTGATGGTGATAAGTGGTTATGAGGTTGTTTTAGGCCATATTAAATGAAGATACATGGTTATTTAAGAACCAAAGAGATTGTAGAAATTATATGCACTAAGCATGCATATGTCCAAGATCCACCTGATCTCACACTGTTTAACTTTATGAAAGATATTGAATCTATTCCACTTGTTTATCTTTTGCGCAAAATTTAATTGCACACACATGTGAAGCATAAACAAAAATATTCAATCGCACATAACACAGTTTTTAACAGGGAAAGCCTGAAGCTGAAAACCCCAACTATATTTTATGTAACACGGAGATCATTTGACAATCTCATACAAACATACAAATCTTATCACCAACTCTCAGTACAGTACAATCGTCATACACTAATCAGGCCCAATCTTGCAAATCCATGCATCGATATTTGCCACCTGCTAGCCTGCCTCCACTGCGCAATCTCTGCTGAAGAATAGCTCTAAATGAATTTGAATTACTCCATCCTTGACTGCGCAATCATCATTGGCAACTCGATGCAATCAATGCATCACTATAGTCACAACAGATAGTTTATCTTGCCCTTTCACCTATCTCTCCACTGGTCTCCACTAAAACTGCCATGCAGTGTAGTTAACTACTGTATTGTTCAGTTGATTAATGAGTTATTATTTGTGAATTAATTCACACCACTCTCACTAGTGTATCAATCAGTTAGACTAGATACAACTAGCTCAACTGAGTCTAACTGAGTTAAACTGAATACAACTCCATAACTTACTTCTTCTAACTGTGTCATAACTCTGCCACTTGAGTTCTAGCTGAGTCCTCCATGCATTAGCTCCAGTAAACCCTTAGGAATAGCATAATTCCTTCTGTCAGCTGATGTGCCACATCTGTGCACTGAACTGAAGTGATCCAAGAGAATAAGTTGTTGTTTAGAGTCTGATTATTATTCAGAGTTAATAATAATCGACATGCATCTATTTTTAGATTGACGATCTATAAATAGACTTCGCCCAATATTCTAAAAGTATAATTTCATCTATTTTTCCAACTTGATCAACCATCTACAAATAACATCCTGCAACTTCTGAAATATGATCATCATGTCTAAAAATAGACATAGTCTAAAAATAGACTTGTGCCAAAAATAGCCTGCGGGCCCACTTAGTGAAGGTGACTCTTTTCACTAAGCTCATCATCTTGTTGAATCTCAACACTCCCTCTCAACAAGATAGGGATTATCCTTCACCCTTATCCTTCCTCTATGGTATTCGAATTTCCTCCTGGTGAGTGCCTTCATCAGAATATCTGCATCCTGATCCTCCGTAGGAATGTACTGAAGCAACATGATCTTCTTCTGCACACAATCTCTGATATGATGATACTAGATATCAATGTGTTTAGATCTATCATGAAACATAGGATTAACCGAGAGTTTAATGCAACTCTGATTATCACAATGTATCACCGTGGGATCTAAATGTGAACCAAACAAACCAACCAAAATCTTCCTCATCCAGATAGCCTCACATGCAGCTAAACTTGCTACCATGTATTCTGCTTCCGCTAAACTGAATGCCATGGATATTTGTGTCTTGTTGTACCAAGAAACTGTCGTATATCTGATACTAAAAATCCCTCCTGATATGCTCTTTCTGTCTGTTGGGCTTCCTGCCGAATCTGCATCTGTGAAGCCATGAAACTTCACCTCATCCGTCTGTCTGTACCATAAACCATAATCAAATGTGCCCCTGAGATATCTCAGGACATGCTTGCCTGCCTTCCAAAAGAGCTTGGTAGGCTTAACCATCGCTTGTGAAAGCTGGTTTACTGCATAGCATATGTCCGGTCTTGTATTGACTAAATACATGAGCGAACCCACCAACTGTCGATAAACAGTGGAATCCACTACCTATGCCGATGTAGCAACCTCTTTCTTCCAATTTCCTGGAAGAGGAGTGTCGATAGGCTTGCAGCCTTGCATGTGAAACTTCTCCAGTATCTCCCGGGCATACTTGCCTTGAGACACAAATAGTTCACCTTCCCGTTGTCATATTTCCAATCCAAGGAAATAATGAAGGAGGCTCGTATCCTTCATCTCAAACTCCTTTGCAAGATCTGCCTTGCATGAGTGTATCAACTACTCATCACCTGTTAGTATTAAATCATCAACATAAAGTACAATGATTAAAAGCTTACCCTCCACCACAACTGCATGTGCTCGCACCGCTTCACTTCGTGAAGCCAAGTCCAAAGGAATAGTTTTCGATCCGAGTGCATCACACGGGTGCCTGTTTCAGCCCATACAACGCTCTTTTGAGCCTGCACACATGCAACTCACTGTTGAAGATCTCAAATCCTTCAGGTTGCTCAATGTACACCTCTTCCTCAATGATCCCATTAAGGAACGCAGTATTCACATCCATCTGATGAATGTGCCAACCCATCTGCACTGAGAGAGCAAGGATGGTCCGTATGGAAGAATAACGTGCGATAGGTGCAAAGGTTTCTTCATAGTCAATCCCCTCAATCTGTGAGAAGCCTCGGGAAAAAAATCATGCCTTATACTTCTCGACGCTCCCATCAGTAGCTTGCTTTACCTTGTAGATCCATATTGATCCTACAACTGATTTCCCTATCGGCGTTGGAATAATCTCCGAAGCACTGTTTCTGACAATGGAGTCATACTCCTCCACCATGGCATCTACCCATGTGGGCTCCTACACTGCTTCTTTGAAATAACATGGCTCTATCACGATACACTTGCTCATAATAGCCATGTATCCAGTATATCAGTCAGGTGATTGTCTCTGTCTGTGCTGTGATGTAGGGACTCCTACATTCTGTGTCGCATCAAGCTTCAGTCTCTCAGCTTCTGTGGTACACTTTCTGCCTTGTCTGATGTTTGGTTCTACATGAGTGGACTCCTCCACTCCATAAATCTCCTCCTGTGGCTGATCCACATCCAGAGGCTCATCTTTGGGAACAAGAAGTTCCTCTTCCGCATGCAAGTGTAGCTCCCTCTCAAGCGACAACTTCATGGCTTTCACCTCATTGAATTTTATATCCCATCTCATAAAATTCATCTGACTGTTTGGAAAATACACACGATAGCTATGGGGTGTTTCTGTGTACCCCACAAATATCCCAACTTCTGCAATCGGCTCCAGATTCTTCCAGTCGTCCTTCGTCACATGAATGTAAAAAGGTGAGCCAAAAATCTTCAAATGAGAAATATCAGGCTTCTTACCAGTAAAAGCTTCTTCGGGTGTACTCATGCCAAGTACTCTATGAGGACAATGGTTTTGCACGTAAACCATAGTGTTGCATGCTTCTGCCACAAGTGCATCGGTAGGCACTGGTCATGCAGCATCGCTCGTGCAACACCCATGATCGTTTAGTTATTTCTCTACGCGACCCCATTCTGCTGTGGGTTATGAGGTGCTATGAGTTCTCTTCG
This sequence comes from Pinus albicaulis, assembly GCA_034641835.2. Classification (NCBI taxonomy): domain Eukaryota; kingdom Viridiplantae; phylum Streptophyta; class Pinopsida; order Pinales; family Pinaceae; genus Pinus; species Pinus albicaulis. The sequence continues at coordinate 1,082,088,988 of CM076583.1, forward strand.
AATTCCTTCTTTGCTACAGAAGTCTTTAAATTCGCCCGAGATGTATTCACCACCATTATCGCTCCGTAGAGCTTTCACTTGCTTCCTCGACTCCTTCTCCACCAATGCCTTGAACTCACAAAACTTTGAGAAAGTTTCACTCTTCTTCTGCATGAAGAAGATCCAGCATCTACAAGAATAGTCATCAAAAAATATCACATAATACCTATGTTTGTTGTTGAAGCAACCGAGAATGTTCCACACACGTCTGTGTGAATTCTCTCCAGGATCACCGAAGCACAGTTCTCCTTCTCATGAAAGGTGGTCTTCACAAACTTACCCATTTTACATCCTTTGCATTGATCTGACTGCGCAAGAGTACCCTTGGGAAGTCCAGTAGAAATTTGCTGCAAAATCTTCAAAGCGCCATGGATTAGATGGCCCAATCTCCTGTGCCATAATTCACCCTCATCCTGGCTCACCACTTCTTCTGCTTTACCCACCATTGCAGTGTAGCCATCTACCTCCAACTTGTAGAGATTCTTAATTTGAACCCCTATCTTCTTGGTTTGACCTTTTTTTTTTATGTCGAAGGAAGGCTTTTCCTTCACTAAAAACAACATCATAACCTCTGTCTTCTAGCATTGCGACCGAGACCAAGTTCTTCTTCAAACCTAGAACATGCATGACATTCTTCAACAAGAATGGATTACCGGACTCCCTCTCAAAGGTAATGGTCCCAATTCCAGTCACACTGTACCGACCATCATCACCCATCTCTATATGCATCTGGAGGTCCTTCTCCTCCAAGTCACTAAACAACTCTTTATCTCCCGTCATATGGAAAGATGCACCACTGTCACGATACTACACCGATCCCATGCAACTTGAAACCAAGCATGCGATCAAGGAAAAATCCCGCTCAAATTGCGAGTCTAAGGCCTCTCCAGCTGTAGATCCAGCAGCCTGCTTATTCTTCTTCTTATGTGGATAGTTAGTGGCAAAATTTCCATGCTCGTGACAGTGAAAACACTTCACTTTGGACAAATCCTAATTCTTTCCTTTAGCACCAGATTTTGAAGAAGATTTCTTACCCTTCCCTTTCCTTTCTTTGGTAGCCAAAGCGCAATTCTCTTCATCTTCATTCTTTAATGAAGATCCATCCCTGGTACCCCACCTTATCTCCTCCTGCACAAGATCCGACCAAAGTCGCTCCCATCCCAGCAGTTTCTCTCGTCCATTGACAGAGTCTTCTTAGCTATGAAAACTCTTCGGAAGCCCAAGGAGAGCCAAGCTCACCAAGTATTCATCATCAACATTAACCCCCACACTTCCCAGCTCATCCTTGTAGTGGACAAACTTCGTGAGATATTTTGGAATACTGTCACCTTTCTCCATTTTTATTTTTCTGAGCTTGTCTTTAAGCGCCAAATTCCTCTGGTCACTTCTGCTTTGGAACAATTTTTTCAAAGCCTTCCACATTAAGAATGTAGTGGCTTTCCTATGAATGCTGGACACAATATGGTCCTTCACACCTTCCAACAGAATCCTCCTCGTATTTTCAGTCTTCTTTTGCCATGCATCAAGTAATACAGCATCGCTAGATCCCGGCTTAGGAACATCGCTATCGATGAACTCCTTCAGCCCATTATCCTCCAGCACTGCCTCCATCCTGTCCTTCCAGGATATGTAATTCAAGCTCCCATCAAGGGCATACTCCAATATCAACCCGTTGAAATACATTTCAATGTATACTCGATTTCTGCACCAAGAATCTTCTGTAGCAAATTCGAATTGTCCACCAACACAAACTCACTTCACAATTGCAATATTCAATCAACAATGCTCTGATACCATGTACAAATTATATGCACTAAGAATGCATATGTCCAATATCCACCTGATCTCACACTATTTAAATTTATGCAAGATACTGAATCTATTCCACTTGTTAATCTTTTGTGCAAAATTTAATTGCACACACATGTGAAGCATAAACAAAAATATTCAATCACACATAACACAGTTTTTAACAGGGAAAGCCTGAAGCTGAAAACCCCAACTATATATTATGTAACATGGATATCATATACAATCCCATACAAACATACAAAGCTTATCACAAGCTTTCAGTACAGTACAATCGTCATACACTAATCAGGCCCAATCTTGCAAATCCATGCACCGATCTTTGCCACTTGCTAGCCTACCTCCACTGTGCAATCTCTGCTGAAGAATAGCTCTGAATGAATTCAAATTACTCCATCCTTAACTGCGCAATCCTCATTGGCAACTCCACTGTGTGTGTGATGCAATCAATGCATCACTATAGTCACAACAGATAGTCTATCTTGCCCTTTCACCTATCTCTCCATTGGTCTCCACTGAAACTGCCATGCACTATAGTTAACTGTTGTATTGTTCAGTTGATTAATGAGTTATTATTTGTGAATTAATTCCTCCACTCTCACTAGTGTATCAATCAGTTAGACTAGATACAACTAGCTCAACTGAGTCTAACTGAGTTAAACTGAATACAACTCCATAACTACTTCTTCCAACTGTGTCATAACTCTTCCACTTGAGTTCTAACTGAGTCCTCCATGCATTAGCTCCAGTAAACCCTTAGGAATAGCGTAATTCCTTCTGTCAGCTGATGTGCCACGTCTGTGCATTGAACTGAAGTGCTCCAAGAGAATAAGTTTTTGTTTAGAGTCTGAGTATTATTAAGAGCTAATAATAATCGACATGCATCTATTTTTAGATTGACGATCTATAAATAGACTTCGCCAAATATTCTAAAAATAGAATTTCATCTATTTTTCCAACTTGATCAACCATCCACAAATAGCATCCTGCAACTTCTGAAATATGATCATCATCTCTAAAAATAGACTTGCGCCAAAAATAGCCTACGGACCCACTTAGTGAAGGCGACTCTTTTCACTAAGCTCATCACCTTGTTGAATCTCAACAGAGATAAGGAGACAAATTAGTAGAAAAAGGGGCAGCATGTCAGCATACTCAGCAGTTCAGTCTAGATTTATTCTTTTCTTTCATTTACATCTTTCCTTTCAGTTAGATTTTGATGGGATATGGTTTTAATGTCCTATGACACCTATGTAATGTTAGGATTAGTTTTTTATTATTTTTAGAAGACATGAAGTTGGTGCCTCATTTTCTATATATGCCATTTGTAAATACCATTTCCAGGTTGGATGTTGGTCTGCCTGAAGACTTAATATAATAAAAATCCTTTTTGGACTTCATGCTGGAGGATTTTGTGACTCAAGAACTATCTAATGTATGGTTTGCTTTCTCTCTCTAATAATTTATTCTAATTTATGAGTTACAACAGCTAGTAAGGTGTGATTGAGAAATTGTTAAAGGATTTAATAGTAAATTATCTGCTTTCATCTTCCTGCAAATCATATAAATGTTGTAGAACATGTTAGTGAAGATTTCATAAAATATTTGTGAAATACTTTATGCATGTAATCTATTTTCTGAATGTTGTTTACTTTTCATCAATAGATTTTGTGTAAAGAGCCATCATTATAGCTGTGTGACTGATTCAGGATAGAATATTTCCTAGAATAAGTACCAACTATCCATCTCCTTTCATTTGTTACACTCTGCTCCATATAATACCAGCTTACCCATACAATTAATACTTGCCACAGCTATGCTATGATATTATCTTAGCAGTAGATTATTTTACTAAGTGGGCCGAGGCGATGCTTACATTTTCGGCTGACGGCAAGACTGCTGCAACTTTCGTATTTAATCACATAATTGCTAGGTTCGGTGTTCCTCAAGCCATTATTAAAGATCATGGAAGTCATTTTCGGAATGTCATGATGACTGAACTAACAGATCAACTTGGCCTGCGTCATGATAGTTCCACTCCATATTATCCACAAGCCAATGGTCTGGTTGAAGCCATCAATAAAGTTTTAGTCACCATGATCAAACGCGTTATTGGTATTCACAAGATGAATTGGCATTCCATGTTATTTTCAGCACTTTGGGCATATCGAACCTCGGTAAAAACATCAACTGGTTTCACTCCCTTTCAACTCGTTTACAGTTTGGAAGCTGTGTTGTCGATTGAATGCGAAATTCCGTCACTGAAATTAGCCATAGAATTACTCCCAACTACGTTTGAAGAGGAGAAACGTTTCTTGTACTTGGCTCAACTAGATGAGAATCGACGAAATGCTGCAATAGAAAACGAGGCTCATGTTAAACGAATTAAAGCTCAGTATGATAGAAGTGTGACCCCTCGAAATTTTTCAGAAGGAGACCTAGTCTTACTTTATGATCAAGCCAACGATAAACTAGGGGCTGGGAAATTCGTGCCTATGTGGCATGGTCCTTTCATTTTCAAATGAAAGTTAGCAAAAGGGGCCTATGAGTTGATAGATTTTGACGGTGTCCCTTTGGATAAACCCAGAAATGGGCTTTATCTAAAGCGATATTATGCTTAAAACTTGGTGTGGAGATTTTTTATTAGATTAGATTTCTTTACTGCTGGTGTGTCTTAGATTAGAAAAGTGTGCATAGTTTAGAAGTGTGTTTTTTTCACTATTCCTGCTTATCTGAGTTTTACTCCTGATATTGCAGATGTCGACGTCTCTTCAAACCTACATTGGTTTTGCTGATGTTGCTTGTCGTAGTACACGGAACATTTCTTCCGCAACTTGGGTTATTTATTCACCCTCTGACGAGTTAATATCCATGCATGGGGTAAGCCTTGGTCAAACAACGAATAACATTGCCGAGTATAATGCAGTGATTGAGTTATTGTCTGAATCCATATCATTTGGAATTCGGAGTTTGATTGTTAGGTTGGATTCTGAACTTGTTGTATTACAGCTTAACAGGGTCTATACCATTAGGAATCCAGTGTTATTACGGTTATTTTTAAGATTTCGTCTCTTGGAACGTGAATTTGATTATATCGAATATCAACATATTCCAAGACATTTAAATACATTAGCAGATGCAGTTGCTTCTAGTATGATAAATCAACATTTGCAATAATCAAAACAGTAAATCAAACAGCATCCACAACATGCACACAGATAGCCGGTAAATAGTGATATATCATAATATAGGAGTGTTTTAAAAAAAAAAATATACATCGTCTTCGATCATAGGTTGGAAACACCTTATGATCGGTAGAATGATAACACAAAAAATTTGTTGGACGGATAAATCGTTCTTGCAGACAAGACCGATCTCCCTAGTACTAAAAGTATCTAGCAACAAACAGCCAAATAGACTAATCTTTCTCTAAGCATATATGATATATGAAAAGCTCTATATAGGTGTTTAAAGACCTACCTTATGTCCAGTGCTTGTTTGAAGTTATTGTTATCCTTCACGCGCTTGAAGGAGTTTCGCTTGTAAACCTGCAGTCACAAACAAGAAAAGTATTACATAGCACCTGTATAGACATCATCATAAACCATGCTTATCATAGTGATCAAGGAATCTATGAAATAAACCATTAACAAACAGCTTATTGAGAAAAACGAGTGTATTTGTCTTAATTTCAAAAGAAGGAAAATCGTACAACCTGAGCCTTGATGTTGCACAGGCCTTCCCGGGGTCCGAAGCAGGAGTCTCCTCTACTTTGACAAGCTCTACACTCTTTCAATCAAGACAAATAGAGGTATGTAATCTCTCCTCACAAAAGTCTTGTTTAACTGAGTCTGAATCTCAATAGCACTTATCTTCAAATATTCTAAAGCTTCAACTCCCTTTGAGGCTACCCAATGCCTCTTTTTATAATGGAAAAGATGAGGTCTTTCTGTTCCAAATATGAAGGGATAGAATCTTCCTTCAAAGGGATAAGCTCCTCACATCAAGGGGTTAGCTCCATAAGGTAAGGGATACATGTACCTTATCAAAGCGTACCTATTCCCGAAAATTCTCGTCTAGAATCTTCTAGAATTAATCTCAAATCAAATTTTTAACTTTACTTTCTCGCCTTTTTTAGTTTTACAAGAGTCCACACCTATAACACATAGAAAGTGTGGTTCCGGTCCGCAGGATAGCTGAACATTAGGTGCGGGCCCGCAGGCAATGTATAGAGAAAGTGCGATACCAAAGTTTAGGAGATTTTTAGGAACTTTTCTCTGATTTTCAAGGCTTGATATGAAGAACTGATATGTTAGACTTGAAAAAGGAGGAAGTATGAGTTATAATGAGCTCATACCCATAGCAGAATGTCAGGATGACAATTTTTAGTGTAACAGATTGCCCCCTAAAGTGAAAAGTCTGGAATAGATGAAACTGAAGTCTGTCATATATGAAGAGTGTAGTACTTTATCATTTCAAGGATCATCCTGTGGACACCCCATTCGGAACCTATAAAAACATTCAATGCAAAATATATATGTATACATATCATCGCTGAGGTAGGCATTCCCATACTCAGATGAAAACTAACTAGAACTAACTTAAATTGTTCTGATACAGGAATGATTTTGAATACATCATAATATAGACATGTGTAGACACAGTATGGACGCAGCCATCTGTTTATAAATAGTCTACTGTATGAATGATAACAAAATTCCTCGCAGCCTGGATGGTAGAAACTAGATCCAGGGTCTTGATTTCTGCATCTCGAACTAGTACGATTCTCTCCATGTGAATAAATGTGTTGAAGTCGAACATGGTAGAAACCACTTGATTACCAGTCAATGATGTAAACTGTTAACAAGTGTGAGAGAAACCACCAGTAATGACAATGGCTCTCAAATTACTCAGTAAAATCCATGAAATGTGAATGAATGAGCTGAAGTCAAACATCTCACGAAATCATTCGATCGAAGGTCAATGATGCAACCTGTCGTCGAAGGCAAGAAACCTGCCATTAAGGCATGCAGATTTCAAGGTACTGACGATTTCTGGATCAACTTCCTAGATAATGAGTTGTCGTAGATAGAAAGTGATCTGTCGTAGGCAAGCCCACAACACAAAATCATAGATCAATTTTTGAAAATATATTGGCAAGGACTGACTCAGGGATGGTCAAAAATGGATGACAGATATTTTGCAGATGAATAGTTTATTTGAATTGTCCTCTTGAACACATAACGACACTGCAGATGGCTTGGTGATAATTGACCCAAAGCTAATACCCCGAAACCGGCTGAAGACTTTCAATGTGGTTTGATTAACTGTTAGGCGAAGGATTTCCCAACCCAAGTGAATGAAAGTGTCGTGTTCAAGAGTGGTTGACTGGATTTTCAAAAAATCAAAAAACAACAAACACGCCCATTTTCCTCTTTTTTTTCCCCCACCATTTCTGGCAAGTACCTCTTTATTTTTTACAAGCTTGAGGAGGATAACATTTTCTTGTTTATAAGCTCATCCTTCGAATGAGTCCAACTTAGTTTAAAATTCGAACCCTAAGAAGGAGTGGTCCGTTCCTTTTTTTTTTAAATTGAACAGGTCCTTTACTGTTAAGTTTTAACGAGTCTAGTATAGGAGAAACTCGGTGTTTTTCAATTTTAGGGAGTCAGAAGAAAAAACTTAAGAAAACTCCATGGGTGTACTTTTTCGTAAATTTAGTCTCTCGAGCCCAAAAAAGGATAAAATAATGCGGGAGAGAACTCTATTGACCGTAATTAGTCAATGTATACATTTTTCATAAATAGTCCATTTCAGTCCGTAAAAGGGGTAAACTTATACTGAAGGGACGATCATTCATTTACTTTAACGAGTTCGAATAATCAAGTGCTCGGCAATATTTTCATGTTTAGAGAGTCTGAAAAGGGCTTAAAAGAGGACTCCAATGTTTCGCTTTTTCGTAAATTTTTGAAAGAGTCCGAAAAAGTGATAAAAGTATGCTCTTTGTTGAAAAATGATCATTTTTCCTGAAAAATCCAATTTCTGCACAAAAACTTGAAACATTACACATACCTGTTTAATATAAGAAAAAATGCTTTCAAAAATACCCTTTTTAAAGTGAAAAATAAACAAATTAAAAATTCATCTATTCGAAAAAACTTATAAAAAGGACTTTTTCAATTTCATCTTTACTATTCAGTTTCAGAGTGAAAAGTAAAAGCTTTTGGGTAAGAAAGTTCCTGTGAAGATTCTGGAAAATCCTTCCGACGAAATCGAGAACTGTCAGTCCCAAGTAATCCATGACCTCTTAATCTTGTATTTAATCCGTTTACAATTTAGTTTTAGGCTTTAGATTTTATTTTTAGGGAAAAATATGGTTTAAAAATTCGCCCACGGGGGTCCGCAGGTGAGACTCATGGGACCTGCGGACCCCGACTTTTTCTATATGGAAAAAAGTCGTGGGTCCGCACTCATCACACAAAGCGCATGCATTTCTACGCACTGTGCATAAAGGCTAAGTGCGGCCCCCGCGCGTTTAAATTTAAAACTCAAATTTCTCATTTTCCGCCCAAAAATTTCCAAATTAGATTATTCTAACTTGTGTTTTTATGCATTGTAGGAGTAAAAATATGTTGATTTGGAGAGAACGCGAACATGAGGACGTGGATGACACCACAATGCTCCATTTTCCCACAATTCAAGCATTAAAAGCCTGTGGTATATATAAATTCTGGGCCATCCAAGGCATGAGGGCACAGGTAGACCTCCTGACATGGCTGATAAACAGGTGGAACGTGCAGGACCAGTGTTTCATTATTGGTGGCCACCAGCTCGAAATTGAGCTGGAGGATATTTATTTTCTGACTGGTTTGTCCAAAAGGGGTGAACAAGTTTCTCTGTTTGGGACTAGGCCAGGTGGCCAGTCTGTCGCTAGTCTTCAACTAGAATTCTATAATGATCAGGCAAACCCTAGGGACAAACGGATTGACATAAAAAACATCATCCGTCCTGAGTTGAAAGTTATTGAATTTACTGTTACCAGACTGTGTGGGAGTGCTGCGTTGCATGTGGCTACCAGTTCCCAAATGCGTATTGCTGTGGACTGTTTTCGCGGCACCATATTCAACTGGTGCGAAGCTGTGTTGGCCAATATAAAAGGCCAATTGACTAGAGCGAAGAATGGTAAACTAAACAACTTTGGATATGGATCCATTTTCGTTACCTTTGCTCTAGAGAGGATCCCCATGCTAGCTCTGCAAATTATTTCTGTTGATGCCGGTCGAGTTCGAGAACCTAGGATGACTCGTTGGGTCGCACTGATGGCCCGTCACAGTATTGAGGGCTCTGAAATTGTTCGATTTCCTCCTTCATATTTTCGTTGGCTGGATCGCCAAATTTTTACCATAGAGTACTTTCCATATGCCGGGATAGATTTCCGCGGTGACTAAGAGATGACTCTCCCAGTGGGGGAACAGTGGGATGAATCAGGTAAAATAATTTTCAATAATTTCTAAGTTCTAATTTTTTTATTTTTTGATCGTCTTTGAAGCTAATAACCAAAAGTTTTGAATGCAGATGTGGGCCCACAGCGACCAGCCCATCTCCAACCTTATGACAGAAGACAACCAGCTGCAGTTGGACCAGCCCCAGCCCCAACAGGCCAATCAGCGGAAATCTTGTCTGACTTAGAGCATCACCTAGAGCGCCTGACTCTAGATATTCCAGAGACAGACATAGATGAGATTCCACTCAGATTACAGAGATACGTGATTGGTGTTCCAGGACCTTTTAGGAGGTTCCTATGTAGGGTGGCCCGAGCAGTGGTCTCTTATCGTGATCACCATCAGTGATGGGATGATCATGTTGTAGACTCATATTTTTACTTTTTTGTGTTATCATTCTACCGATCATAAGGTGTTTCCAACCTATGATCAAAGACGATGTATATATTTTTTTTTAAAACACTCCTATATTATGATATATCACTATTTACCGGCTATCTGTGTGCATGTTGTGGATGTTGTTTGATTTACTGTTTTGATTATTGCAAATGTTGATTTATCATACTAGAAGCAACTGCATCTGCTAATGTATTTAAATGTCTTGGAATGTGTTGATATTCGATATAATAAAATTCACGTTCCAAGAGATGAACTCTTAAAAATAACCGTAATAACACTGGATTCCTAATGGTATAGACCCTGTTAAGCTGTAATACAACAAGTTCAGAATCCAACCTAACAATCAAACTCCGAATTCCAAATGATATGGATTCAGACAATAACTCAATCACTGCACTATACTCGGAAATGTTATTCGTTGTTTGACCAAGGCTTACCCCATGCATGGATATTAACTCGTCAGAGGGTGAATAAATAACCCAAGCTGCGGAAGAAATGTTCCATGTACTACAACAAGCACCATCAGCAAAACCAATGTAGGTTTGAAGAGACGTCGACATCTTGTAATATCAGGAGTAAAACTTAGATAAGCAGGAATAGTGATAAAAACACACTTCTAAACTAGGCACACTTTTCTAATCTAAGACACACCAGCAGTAAAGAAATCTAATCTAATAAAAAATCTCCACACCAAGTTTTAAGCATAATATCGCTTTAGATAAAGCCCATTTCTGGGTTTATCCAAAGGGACACCATCAAAATCTATCAACTCATAGGCCCCTTTTGCTAACTTTCGTTTGACAATGAAAGGACCATGCCACATAGGCACGAATTTCCCAGCCCCTAGTTTATCGTTGGCTTGATCATAAAGTAAGACTAGGTCTCCTTCTGAAAAATTTCGAGGGGTCACACTTATATCATACTAATCTTTAATTCGTTTAACATGAGCCTCGTTTGTTATTGCAGCATTTCGTCGATTCTCATCTAGTTGAGCCAAGTACAGAAACATTTCTCCTCTTCAGACATAGCTGGGAGTAATTCTATGGCTAATTTCAAGGACGGAATTTCGCATTCAATCGGCAACACAGCTTCCAAACCGTAAACGAGTTGAAAGGGAGTGAAACCAGTTGATGTTTTTACCGAGGTTCGATATGCCCAAAGTGCTGAAAATAACATGGAATGCCAATTCGTCTTGTGAATACCAATAATGTGTTTGATCATGGTGACTAAAACTTTATTGATGGCTTCAACCAGACCATTGGCTTGTGGATAATACGGAGTGGAACTATCATGACGCAAGCCAAGTTGATCTGTCAGTTCAGTCATCATGACATTTCGAAAATGACTTCCATGATCTGTAATAATGGCTTGAGGAACACCGAACCTAGCAATTATGTGATTAAATACGAAAGTGGCAGCAGTCTTGCCGTCAGCCGAAAATGTAGGCATCGCCTCGGCTCACTTAGTAAAATAATATACTGCTAAGATAATATATGCATGCCCCCCGGCCGAGTGAGGGTTACATGTAATAAAGTCGATACCCCACTTTGTGAATGGACCAACAGCAATTATAGGGTGAAGAGGAGCGGGTGGCGCGCGCATTTTACGATCAAAAAGTTGACAATTATGGCATTTCCGGATGGCATAAATACAATCTTTGAATAATGATGGCCAGAAATAACCAGCGCGCAATATATTTTGGGCAGTGGCATACCCAAACATATGACCGCCACATGCTCCAGAATGGCAATCATTTAAAACCTTTTCAGCTTCATCATGAGTAAGAAAGCGTCGAAAAACAGAATCTGCTCCACGACGATAAAGTGTATCACCAATAATATTATACTGTTGGGATTGGAAACGTATTTTCCGTCGCTGAGATCGTGAGATTTCGGGCCGAAAAGATTGGGTTTGGAGATAAATGATAATATCTCCATACCATGGATCAATAGTACTGATAAGAAACAAAGATTCGTCCGCAATGGACTCTTCTGCCACTGTTTCAGTATTAGTAGAGGGGAAATCACACATAAGTTCCGCAAAAACCAAAGATTTATTTGCCTTTGATTTTTCAAATTTCAAGTCAAATTCCTGTAGGATGAATATCCATTTGGAATACTTGCCCCCTAGCAATTGTTTGGTCAAAATGTACATCATAGGGTTACAGTTAGAAATTACTGTGGTTTTGCGTAACAAAATGTAATGTCTAAATCTTTGGACAGCTTGTACAGCTGCCAAGGCCAATTTCTCCACATGTGTGTATTTGATCTCAGTCGAATACAGATTTCGACTAAGATAGTAAATCACATGTTCTTGTGAGAGTCATCTTCCTGAACCAACACCATCCCAATAGTGGAATGAGAAGCGATGAGGAACAAAAAGTAATCCTGATTGTAATTGGGAGGATGCAATAACGGTGCATGGGTCAGCGCATGTTTAAGTGCATCAAAAGATCGATCAGCGATCTTATCCCAAAAGAATGGAATGTTCTATTTCAACAATCGGGTAAAATCCTTTGTAATCTCGGCATAGTTAGGAATGAATCAAAGTAAAAAGTTTGCTTTCCCTTGCAAACTTTGGAGTTGGCGTAAGGTCAAAGGAAAAGGCAATTTAACAATAGCTTCGACCTTCGACGGATCGACGTGAATGCCTGCTTTTGAAACAACAAATCCCAGTAAACGACCTGATTCTACATAGAAAACACATTTGTGTGGATTTAGCCTAATTCGATAATGCCGACATCTCATAAAGAGGGCTCGTAAATGAGTGAGATGGTCGGCCCTATGCAACGAATGAGCAGGTAAATCATCGAGATAAGGCTGCACAATGTGTTTAATGTCATGAAATGCATAATACATTTCCCGTTGAAAAGTTGCTCCAGCGTTCTTTAATCCAAAAGGTAGTTTGCAATAAGCAAACGTCCCCCATGGACAAATAAAAGTTGTTTTCGGTTGATCAGCAGGGAGTATGTTTATTTGATTGTAGCCCGAAAAGCCATCCATAAAAGAAAACATTTCACTGCCAGCACAATCATCAATTATTTGATCGATATAGGGGGTTGGATAATTTTCCTTAGGACAAGCTCGATTAATATCCCTATAATCGATACATACTCTTATTTTTCCTTGTTTTTTAGTTACAGGAACAATATTCGATACCCAATCTGTTAAGGGGATTGGATAAATGAATCCTGCACGAAGTAATTTTTCAACTTCTGCTTTCATAGCAGCAGCTTTTCTAGGATGAATTTGACGTAAACGTTGATGAACAGGTTTAGCATCCGGGTAAGTCTTAATTTCATTTACAATGATTGATGGATAAATTCCTGGCATTTATTCATAGGACCAGGCAAACACATCACAGAATTCTTGAAATAGGGCTTTATAATCTTTAATTTCATCTTCAATACAGCAAGCACCTATATGAATGTTTTCAATTATTCCTGGTTTTACTGAAATGTCAATGGGAACCGTTCGAGATATATTTTCCAAATTTAACTCAGAATCATGGTTTTGCAAAGGATTCTGTGGTTCTTTAACATATTCAGCAGTAAAAATTGAAGCGAAATCATCTTCAAAATGATATAGCTCAAGTAAAAACAAAGATCGATGATGTAGATCTTCCCATGGTAAATCGTCAACAGACAAAAACTCACAAATTTGCTCATCAGTATGAACAAGTTCAAAAAATGTCGTTGTGGTTGAACTAGATATAGAAAGTGATTCCTCATGGATCCCATTCATTGGATCAGTTTCGGTTGAAGAGGGGTTGGAAAGTAACTGTACAGCCTGATACGCAATTTCAAATGGACTCAAAGGCATCATGCCATCAAATGAATCTAACTCGGAGTCTGAGGGTACGATCCAAGGATCATCAAACGTAACAGTGTCTGATGAAATCATGTGAATATTTGCAATAGAAGGCGATACGTTAGGAGGAGGAAAGGAAAAAGTTCCTAGTAAACCAGAATCTTTAATCAATCCTACTCCAACATCCTTATAAGGGATAGCCGCTTTACCAACGTGCTGGATTGTTTCTGTAGAGGCTGGGTCGGAAGAGAAATAAGTTAACTGATCTATTGTAACGATCTTTCCTTGATATGGAAATTTTATGAGTCGAAAGACCGAAGAAACAACAGCAGTCATAGCATAAGACCAACTGCGACCTAGGAGAAGGTTGTAATCTAGAGGGGCATCAACCACTTCCACATCTAGATTTACTATTTTACCTTCGACCCCTATGGGTAAATCCTGCAAAATACCAAAAGGTTGAAAACCTAGACCATCAAAAGCCTTAAGAATCGTCGGATATTGGTTAAGTGTAGGAGAACCAAGTGATTTCCAACACTGAATCGACATAATACACGTTGAAGCTCCCTCATCAATCACAGTCCGAAATATTGGTCTATTTTTTACTAACATTGGAATCTGGAAAGCCATTTGGTGAGGTAGACGAGGTGTACTATTTTCTAAATCGAAGATTATAAGGTTAGAATCCTGAATATCAACAGCTCCTATAGCAGACAAAAGCAATTTACGTTGTGCTGGACATGATTGCAGCACTTCCAAAGCCGACATTGCTGAAGGAGAAATAGCTAAGTCTTCAACAATGTTGTAATTCTGAGCAGCTCTCGCATGTGGATTGAAAGCTGATTTACAAAGAACACCTTTAGCAGGTTTTGTTTTTCGATCTGTAGCGGACCAGAAACAGGAGGAGGTGTAGTTGAGGTGTTTGCATTAGAAGATTCTGCTTCTTTACCATCAACAGGATTCTTAGAACCGTAATATTGCGATCGCGTCGCAACCCTTACATGAGACATCATCATAATAGGTTCTTCAAAAGTAGTCGAGGTAGAACCAACCATCTTACTATCTTGAATTGGAAAAGGATCCTTCAAGACAGCAAGTTGTTGTGATCCTTTAACAAATTTCGTAACTTCGGCTCGATATGGAAATTCTTTCGTGAAATGATCCTCTTCACAAATGAAACAAGGATAGCGAGGTTTACGTTTTTCGTCATTGGATTCATTTTTATCAGTTTTCTCTTTCGAATTCTTTTTGTTTTTATTCTTCCCTTTCTTTTTACCACCGGATTTAGATTTGGTCGTGGATGTCTCTACGACGTGAATATCGGCAGAAACTTCGGGGGAAGATTCTCCTTTCGGGGAATCAGGTAAAGTTATAATAGGAGAAGAATTCTTTGAAGATTTCTTCTTGCTTTTAGAATTGACCGTACCAATCATACCGTCAGTGGCATGAGACCCTAAAGGAGCAGCAGCTATTTGACCTTGTTTTGGAAGGTCTGGCATTTTTTCATGTAAAGTACCTGACTGCGTATAAATGAGGTCAAGGTACTGAGCTTGAGAAATTACTTGCTCTTCAGTAACAACACCAGCCTTAGCTACATCTTCAGTAATCTTGGGTAACAATGATTTAACAAACCATTCCGCCAAAATTTGATCCGGAATATAAACTTTCACCAAACGTCTCCTACGTCGCCATTCATGGATATGATCAGAAATATACGTAGACGTGGATTGTTTCAGTGAAGTTAATAATTCCGTGCCATTGTCGTATCTGACTGGCAACTGAAAATGAGTCAAGAAGGCAGTTGCTAACTGACTGAAGTTATGAAACGAGCCTCGTGGTAACTCGATGTACCATTTGGCTGCAAGACCAATAAGAGTTCTTTGGAAAAGACGTAAGCGAATCGAATCATCAATGATTGAATTAGACGCACACCAAAGGTGATAAGTCATGACATGATTTGATGGATCCTCTCCTGACTTACCTTCGAATTTTGGTATATCACTGGGCAACTTATGTGGCATTGGCGGCCAGTTCTGATAATAAAAAATTGGATCATTCGTAAGGCGCGTCAAATCAGGTAAATCTAAAGTTGCTATAAATGGTAATTGACGGTTAGGATCACGAAAACCTTGAGTAGCCAAAGCAGTTCCAGGAGGTGGATACCCAGGATAGCTGGGAATTGGATTTGCATTAGGAATTGTGTAACCTCCCGGATAACCAGGATTAATCGTACCAAACTGGGGTTGTTGAGGCTGTTGATAAGTATAGCCAGGGTACGGTTGATACTGATAGTTTGGATTTTGTGTATAGGGACCGAATTGCGGCTGTCCCTGGTACGGTTGATATGTGAATTGCAGTTGACTTGTGACAATTGTACTTGTACCGGTTTGTCCTGCAGGTATCTGAACCGAAGTCTGAACTGAAGGTCCTGACTGAGGTACAGAGACTTGAGGGATTTGCACGGATACAGGGATAGCTGAACTCGAGGTTACAGATACTCCAGAAACAGGTGTTTCAGGTTGGACAGTCGTTGCAGCGGTTGCAGTAGTTTGAGGCGGAGTTTGAGGTGAACTAGGCCCAGCCTGCTGAACAGAACTAGGTGCAAGAGTTTGAATAGTTGGCTGGACAGGTTGCTGGGTTGGACCAGAAATTAAAGGTTTTCCAGGCTGATAAGGCAACTGCACATTAGGCTGCATAGGTTGTTGATATTGGGATGGATCCCACACCATCATTCTGGGGTATTGTCCCGCAGAAGGTTGAACATAAGGACCATAACCTGGTTGAACGTAGGGTTGATAATTCAGAGGTAAATTTCCGGCTCCTTGAATAGATGGTTGACCAGAAGGCTATTGGTAACCTTGAATTGGGTACTGACCTTAAGGTTGATAACCCTGAGGCGCGTACTGAGGCTGGGGTTGATAAGGACCCTGAGGAGCATATTGAGTTTGGGGTTGACCTTGAGGTATGTACTGTCCTAAAGGTTGATACCCTTGAGGTATGTACTGTCCTTGGGGTTGTCCCCCAAAATAATATGATTCCACAGTTTGTCCTGGGAAAAAGCTACCTTGAGGTTGTGCTCCGGGTGGTAACTGACTACCTTTAGGTTGCCCTCCAGGTGGTAACTGACTACTTGAAGGTTTCCCCCTAGGCGGTAACTGACTACCCTGAGGTTGCCCCTCAGGCGGTAACGGATTTCCTTTAGGTTGCCCCCCAAGCGGTAACTGACTGCCTTGTGGTTGAGGATTGGGAACATTACCAGACATCATAAAAATTTGCTCTGCGTTCGACGTTTCAATTTTAAGACCATTAAGACCAGATGATAACACGTTTTCAATGGGTTGAGGAGCTTCTCCCGAGAAAGTATCAGATAGAGCCTGGAATCCCGAAGGAACAGAAGGACGACCGTGTAAAAATGATTCCGGAGTCTGGGAAAACATGGATGACTCTCCTGCCATAATGGATGGCAGATAGTAACCTCTGGGTGTAGGATGAAATGGAACTCGAGGTGGATGAAAAGCAAGACCCGGATTTTCTAAAAAATTTGTTAAGGATAGATACCAAGCACTAGTTCGAATAGGGTTGTAGAAAATAGATTCACGCTCCCTAAGATTTAAAGATTGAGGGGAGTTGGGAAGAGATATATCTTCTTCTGGATTAGTAAGTTCTTCAATAGAAATAAGACCAGCTGGAAGATCGTCAGTGACGATATTTCTTACCCTAGGTGAACCAAGATCGCTAGAAGTTGGTGAAATAAATCTTGAGGATGTTTCCAAAACAAAAGGTTTAGTTTCAGGTTCAGAGATTTCAGGTTCATCAACTAGTTCGCTGGAAGGAGAAATATTACCAGTAACTTCAGAAACTGAAATTGGCTCTTGAATGTATTTTGTTGTGGGTGTTTGATAATCAATATGAACTACAATGGATGAAGTTCCAATTTCTGTTGATCTAGTCCTACTATTGCTAGATGATACCAGAGCACGAAGCCCTTCAAGCTGACTTGGTGTATATTCAGGGGATTTCCCTTGTAGTCTCCGGGATTGTCTCGGAAAGTCCGCCACGATTAAAAATTAATTAATCACATGCAAACAAAGAAAATTTCAATGAAAACACCTAAAGTCTCTAAAGAAACAAAGAGTTGAATCATACGCTTAAATAATCTAAGAGTTCAAACCACACAAAAACAGTAACTTTCTGTACTAAAAACACTAGTTGGTGATGAAATCCAACTTAGTAGAAATTTAATACGAAAAGGGCGGTTGGAACAGTTACCCCGACAACCTGCTTAATGAAACAAACCGGTGCAAGTTTCTCCACTATACCATCTCGAGTGAAGATAACCCTCCGGAGAGTCCAAGTGAGTCTAGCCGACGTCTGTTCCAGGTACAGTGGGATCTTCCCTCCACCATCACCTTAGGAAATAATCCTAAAGATTATGGCCACTAAGGTTACCAACTGAAACAAATATACCTGGGGGAACAGTCTACGATCCGACACACACGCAAGGGCAGAGTAACAAAGCTCAATCCCCTTGAAGGCTCCTTGAAATAATCCAAGGTATGCCAACAAGTGACCCCAAGCTCCTCGACAATGGTCTATCCGAGGTTTACCATTGTTAATACGTGTATATATTCTATTGTTCCCAATGAGGAAGGATTGATTACCTCACTGGTTCAGATATGATCTCGTGCTTGACTCCTTTAAGAGGAGCTTCCCAGAGCATATATGCAACAATTGGAATTTCTTCCTACCGCAATATTTGTCTACTTGTTTGTTTTTACTATCTTGGAGAGTTAATTACTTCCTACTCCAAGATACTAGCCTAAGCTATGTTGGTGATAAGAGCCCTAGAAAATAAAAATATTGCTAGATGAATTTTAATTAAGCGTTACTTTTAAGAATTGTTTCTTAAGTCAATGGGTGCGGAAATGAAACTCTGATGGTGTGAAGACTCAATTTCCAAAAGTGTGTGAAGACTCAATTTCCAAAAGACACTAAAAATGATAATCAGATTGTTTTCTTTCAATGAAATTCTAATTAAGGAAAAGTTAGAGAATGAAACTCTTTTAATAAACAATTCCTTCTTTAATCATAAAGAATACTTGAAAGAAAATATCTTTGTCTTTTCCAATAAATGATTGAAGCTCACAACGAAATCCCTTTTCTTTCAAAACTTGTAGTTACAAAAACAATTTTCCTTCAAAAGAGATCTACAAATTTCTAAAAAGCACTCAAAACTACAAAACTAATTTTGAGATCTACTAATTTGCACTCAAAACTACAAAACTAATCTTGAGATCTAAAAAAAAAATTAAACAATCTAAATGAATTAAAGCTTTGAGATTTTTTGAAGAATGTTTTACTTAGTTATTCAGCAAACTAAGGATCTATTCGTCCAAAATAACAAACAGATCGAAAACACTCAATTATGTTTTATAAAAATGAAATTCAAAAACCAATAACAAAGTTCTTTTTCGAATATTTGCAAAGAAACAAGTAGCTCTATTTCTCAATAAAGGATGATTTCACAAGCAGGTCAGATTCAGCAAAAAGACAAGAAAACCGATATAATCTGAGGTATTTCAAAATGTCAAATGCTTCAAATCGCTACAAAGACCAAGTGAAATGCAATCCAAAATGCAAATTCTTCTAGAAAATCATCAAAATATCAACACTGTTGGAATTCATTCATAGAAATTTTTTGACAGAAAGAGTAATCAATCTAGGCAGAAATCAAAAATACTAAATCAAAATAAAGATAAACTAAAGAAAGAAATCTAGAGTTTTTCTAAAATTTAAACAGGGTCCACAGGCTTCCAGAAGTACCAGGTGCGGTACCGCATTATTTACTAACAGAAGATGCGAAACTGCCCGCACTGTCAAAAGAAGACAAAATGCGGTCCCAGAAAAAATTAGAGAAAAACACTAAATATTTGAAAATTTTCTAAAATGGAGAAAACCTAAACTACCCAGGTAGATTTCTATCAATCAAAAACTAAGAAAAATGTTTCCTCGAATCAAAATAAAAGAGAACCAAAAAACACAACAAGTTCTTCCCCAGTGGAGTCGCCAATTCGTTGGACGGATAAATCGTTCTTGCGGACAAGACCGATCTCCCTAGTACTAAAAGTATCTAGCAACAAACAGCCAAATAGACTAATATTTCTCTAAGCATATATGATATATGAAAAGCTCTATATAGGTGTTTAAAGACCTACCTTATGTCCAGTGCTTGTTTGAAGTTATTGTTATCCTTCGCGCGCTTGAAGGAGTTTCGCTTGTAAACCTGCTGTCACAAACAAGCAAAGTATTACATAGCACCTGTATAGACATCATCATAAACCATGCTTATCATAGTGATCAAGGAATCTATGAAATAAACCATTAACAAACAGCTTATTGAGAAAAATGAGTATATTTGTATTAATTTCAAAAGAAGGAAAACCTTACAACCTGAGCCTTGATGTTGCACAAGCCTTCCCAGGGTCCGAAGCAGGAGTCTCCTCTACTTTGACAAGCTCTACACTCTTTCAATCAAGAAAAATAGAGGTATGTAATCTCTCCTCACAAAAGTCTTCTTTAACTGAGTCTGAATCTCAACAACACTTATCTTCAAATATTCTAAAGCTTCAACTCCCTTTGAGGCTACCCAATGCCTCTTTTTATAGTGGAAAAGAGGAGGTTTTTCTGTTCCAAATATGAAGGGATAGAATCCTCCTTTAAAGGGATAAGCTCCTCACATCAAGGGGTTAGCTCCATAAGGTAAGGGATACATGCACCTTATCAAAGCGTACTTATTCCCGAAAATTCTCGTCTGGAATCTTCTAGAATTAATCTCAAATCAACTTTTTAACTTTACTTTCTCGCCTTTTAGTTTTACAGGAGTCCGCACCTATAACACATAGAAAGTGCGGTTTTGGTCCGCAGGATAGCTGAACATTAGGTGTGGGCCCGCAGGCAATGTATAGAGAAAGTGCGATACCAAAGTTTAGGAGATTTTTAGGAATTTTTCTCTGATTTCGAGGCTTGACATGAAGAACTGATATGTTAGACTTGCAAAAAGGGGTAAGTATGAGTTACAATGAGCTCATACCCATAGAGAAATGTCAGGATGACAATTTTTAGTGTAACATGACTCAAGAACTATCTAATGTATGGTGTGCTTTCTCTCTTTGATAATTTATTCTAATTTATGAGTTACAACAGCTAGTAAGGTGTGATTGAGAAATTGTTAAAGGATTTAATAGTAAATTATCTTCTTTCATCTTCCTGCAAATCATATAAATGTTGTAGAACATGTTAGTGAAGATTTCATAAAATATTTGTGAAATAATTTATGCATGTAATCTATTTTCTGAATGTTGTTTACTTTTCATCAATAGATTTTGTGTAAAGAGCCATCATTATAGCTGTGTGACTGATTTAGGATAGAATATTTCCTAGAATAAGTACCAACTATCCATCTCCTTTCATTTGTTACACTCTTCTCCATATAATACCAGCTTACCCTTACAATTAATACTTGCCACAGCTTTCCAAATTCATGAAAGTCTTAAAGAATATAAAAAATCATTTCAAACTCTTTGAGAAGCCATCCCACCGCTCAAAAATCCCTTTAAAATTCTAAATGAACTATGATGTGTAAGTATTTCTCCTTTTTGCAGTCAAGGAGTGAATCCTTGCGCTAATAGTGACTTTCCTATTTTGTTTCATTGTGTTACCTTTATAAAATGGGTTCATAACATAATTTTCATGTAGAACTCATTTTCTGCTAGCATCTTCTGCCATCACTCTAAACAAAATAATCCAAGGATCACATGTAGCCTTCCCCACTTGTTGGATATATTTAATCATTAATCATCCACATTTTACCACGATAAAATTGTTTAGATCATGTGCACTTGCACTACCAGAGATTTAAAAAAGGCTCCTATTTTCTTCAAAATCACAAAAATATACAGATCCTACCATTTAGAGACATACTTTTCATGACAATAAATTATTTGGAACTACACATCAGAGCCTCCCAGCATTTCCACCATATTTAGAAGATACAAGGATAAGCTACTCTAATCAACAACCAAAAATTTTGAGCATTACTGCACATGAAATTAAACATTACATTTAGAAACATGGATTACTTCACCCTTGTCTTTTTCACATAGTTCTACCCCCTGCTACAAGTAACCTTTCTCTAGATAGAGCATCTCCTATCGCATTTTTCTCCCCAAAGACATGTGTTCAAACAGATTTAAATAAATTTTCATCTTTCTTTAATTCCTCATCCAAACACTTTGAGTTGATATTCTACAATTGATTAGTTCCATTCTTCCCATTGATAAGAAATATTGAATCTCCAAATACCTAAGAATGAGATACCCCATTATTCTAAGCATATTTAAAGAGCCTTAGTGCCATGAATACTACGTAGTTATTAGTTCCAACACACATCCCTTCTTTTATCTTAACACAATGGCATTCAAATGGGAATGGGAGAGGCCCAACACCGCTAATGTTCTATGGCTCCCGGCTTGCCCATCAAAGAAGCCACAAGTATGATCTTTATTACTTACCAACTCTTCCAAGAGTCTTTCATGCTTTTGATTAACTTGAATGCATGCAATCAATGTATCTTCACAGCCTTACCATTTATTCTAATCTGGTCTATCATCTTTGGTTTTTTCAATATATATATATATATATATATTTTATCTTTTATATATTGTTTTGGATGGAGGTAAGGTGTTCAAAGTCCCACAAAGCTACATGTTGATGTGGATTCAATTAGTGATCCTTATGAAATCCATACTACATGGGCAATGTCATCTTTAATCTTCATTTGTGTTGTCATGACCCCATGAGTCTCAAAACGGTCATTTACACAACATGAAATATGCTAATTTAAACTATACCTAAACCACTTATCTGTCATATTCTATTATTAGAATTCAAGAGTTCCATAGTTTTCTATGTTTTTTTCTTTTTTTCTGTAATGCATTCCCCAAGCAAACCCATTGGGCACTT
Organism: Pinus albicaulis; assembly: GCA_034641835.2. Lineage (NCBI taxonomy): Eukaryota > Viridiplantae > Streptophyta > Pinopsida > Pinales > Pinaceae > Pinus > Pinus albicaulis. Next base: position 1,082,111,567 of record CM076583.1, read on the forward strand.
CCCCTCATTCCAAGGATGGTACCTAGGGTAAAATGGAATCTATAGAAGCTCAAATATATGCATGTCACTTATGAGAACCTTGGAAAGGAGGATAACAGTCCATCACACAAGCATTTTGACTATACATGATTGATTATAATTGTTGTCCAAAGAATATATTCCCACTTTGAAATTTACAAGGTGTCTTGAATTTGGTTTGTAGCAGTTAAGTAATGGAATGGCCCATAAAAATTCATATGCATATTATATCTATCGAAAATACAATGGATCATAAAATCACCACGAGAGTGAGAGGATATTTTGGCAATTAATAACTTCCATTTGGATGAATTTTCTGATTTTTTCATAAATGTATTCACCATTTCAAAGAGAATATTCACCTGCATTTCCAGAAGATCAATTAATTTTCAATGAAAATATCATAATTTTTTTCTATAAATAATGTAAAAAAGCCATTAGTAATTTAAATTTTGTCGACAAAAATGTCACCAAACATTGGCTTTACTAGGCTTATTGGAGCAATGACCTTTCCCTCTTATTCATTCATTTTTATGTATTTTGACTTGGTGCTCCCTTATGTTTCCTTGGCACTCCTTAACACTCCTTGGCGTGCATTAGCACTCTCTAGCACACCTTTGCACTAATCAACACACCCTACCACTATATAACATGCCCTAGCCATGCCCCTCTTGAAAAAGGTCAAGTCCTAAATTATTAACCCTTTTATGTGTTAATTTCCTTGAATTTTATAAACTTTTTGCTCCCTTTTGTTTTCTTGACACTCCTTGGCACATATTGTCACACCCTTGCACCTGGCACATCTTCGCATGCGTTAGCACCTGGCATGTATTAACATGTGTTAGCACCTGGCATGTATTGACATGCATTGATATGCCTTGGCACTATCTAGCATATATTAGCACCCACTGGCACTCCCTAACACACCTTGTCACTTCCTAGCATGCCTTGGCATTGCTTAGAAATATTCCTTGTCACTCCCTCCTTAACACACTTGGCACTCCTTGACACACCCTCGTATTTATTCATTTCCATGAATTTTGACTGAGTTCTCCCTTGTGTTGCCTTGGAACTCACTAACACTCCTTGACAACACCTTTGCACTCCTTTGTGTGCCCTATTCCACTCCATAACATGCCCTAGCACTCCCTAACACATATTACCACAAGTTGGCACATGTTGGAGCATAACAAGTCTTGGCCTGCATGGCATGCATTGAGATGTCCTTGGACTATTCTTTGTGCATGTGGGATTATTACCAATGCAAAAGAAAATCAAGAAACCTCTTGATGTGCCCAAATTGATATACATGATGTCGATATGTGTAGATCAAAATATTGAAAAGACAACTATTGAGACTGGCAGATTTTGAATTTTTGTGTCTATTAAACAAGGCCTCAACACCATAAACACAAGGACTAGATATTGAAATAGATCGTATTAAGCCTAAAGTGTAAATTCTCAAGTGATCAGATAAACACCAACAGTGTATGATGTGTCAAAATCATATGCATCAAAGGAAATCAATGGACATAATTTAGGCTCATCTAGACCCTTGCTGAGTCAGAAATATTTGGTGAACGATACATGTGAGAGATTTTTATTGGGATGCTTTCAAGGGTACATGACAAATATTAGAGCTAAGCATCCTGCATTGTGCAGACTATATTTATCTTCTAAACTCTGATTGAATGTCTTCCATCCAAAAACTTGGAATTTGAAGGAAGTTCTCGTTATCTATTTAAACTTTCTTCATTTATATTTGAAACTTTGAAAATTTTAAAACTAGACAAATGCAATGTTACCTAGTGAACAAATATGTGTGAAATGGTTGTCTAAGAACAACTTGAAGAAGAAAAAATGGGAGTTATTTATTTTTTGAATTTTCAGGAAGGTGGAAAATAGATGTGTAGATGATAACAACAACTAAAAATTCAATTGAATTCATGCAGATCAATTACTAAATTTGATAGTGGTAGTGCATGTGTTTGATGAGTTATTTAGTACAAGATTTTTTTATGAAATCCTTCAAATAGTGGAAGGAATTTAATGATTTGCAAGTAATGTCCAAAGTTTCTTTTAGGATTTTCTAATAACAACGGTGCTACCATGGAGTAAAAATTCCATAAAACTAAAATATTGCGTATAATTTCAACAAGAAGATTACAATTAGAAAGGAATTTAGACCAGCTACCTCGAGGTCATTAAATGACCACCAAGGTATTCCTCCTCCAAAACTTATTTCTCCTGCAAATGAAGTATTTCCTTTGAGAGAGTATCTGGTATCCTAATAATTTCTCTAAAAACATGAGATATTTTGATCATTTGGAACTGCCTAAAGAGATATTTTAGCTGAGAAGTTAATGGAGATAAAGAATTATTATGAATCTAAACCTATGCATTCATCCACAATATCCTTTTCAAATCCAGATGTTAATAAGGAAAACAGAGCCTTTAACTTCACCAATTTATTTTTACCTTTGTCCATATTTTCCTTAGTTTGTACATATTGAGTGTCATAGCAATAAAGCACAAATGCATGTGGCTACAAATCTGATGAGGTTCTTGGAAATAAATTCTACATGAAGTAAAATTTGTGTTTGTGTTTCAGCTATATTTCCTTTTAAGTTATCAAATTGTATCATTATCAAAGGACAATAGATACATGTGTTGATGATAATTATTGCAATTGTAAGATATTCAATAGTAAAAGATTAAAACCACTATTATGAGGATTATGTTCATTTAGTCTCATTTGTGCTATTATTTTCCATCAGATAGCTACATGAAAAATACAAATTCAGGGAAAAATCCAAAAATGAACATCATTTTTTTCCAAATTGTCAATAAATTTTTACTAGGATTCTCTTGAAAGTAGAAGAGATATTCAATTAAAGTGTGCTAACAAGATTAATCGTGCTTTCATTGAATAATTATATTGTTTTCCAATTTGTCATTTGATCTTGTGGAATCTGGTATTGACTCTATTTCATGTGAAAGGGTTTTTATCCTTGGGTTATGACAATGCTAGTAAGATGTAGGTCTTTTGTACCCCTTGATCATTTTTGCAAGATGTGTGTCCTATGTGGATAGAAATAAACATTTAGTTATTACCTCTTAAACTGAAGCATTGTTTCTTTTATTAGGTGCCAACAATGTATGTCAAGTTATTGCTGTAGAAATTATACAATATGCATGTATATCTTGGATTCACCCGATCTAACAATGTGCTAAAGTTAAATATTGAATCGCTTCTACAAATATTTTGTGGAATTAAAAACACAATTGATAATCACATGAACATGAAGAAGATCAATCACACACAACACAAATAATTTCCCAGGGAAAGCTTACAGCTAAAAACCCCACTATATTTTATTGTATATTACATCATGGATCATGAAACAATTACATACAAAACTCTTCTCACAAGATTCCTCAGTACATCAGCTAATTGTCTCACATTTTCATACAAAAATTGGCAAATTCCTTAGCCACTTTACTGTCTCCAGATAGCCTGCCTTCACTACGCAATCTCTGTTGAATGCAATCCCTAAAAATGATGTAATATTGTGTGCCTTGACTGCGCAAGTATCATGGGCACATCCAATGTGAGTTTACTTACATGTGTTTAAGCGGATAATGTCACAAATGATAGTCAACTTCCCTTTCACCTAGAACTCAACTGGGTCTCCACTGGATCTGACATGCATGCAGCTAATATTAGTAAATCTTCAGTTGCATGTGAGATCACTACATGTGAATTAATTAGTATTTAATTCACTTGATCTCTCACTACTTGTATCTTCATTTACAACTAGCACAATTGAGTTTAACTCACTTAACGGAGTTAAACTATTTACAACTTCCACAAACTCATGCACCACTGCACTTCGAACTTTGTTACAACTAGAATTACTCTACATGTCCCACCAACCAACTTCTAACTCGAAATTCACTTAGCTAACTGATTTTTCCACTTCAGTTTACTATTTCAAGTCCACCTTGAGAATATATTACATTTTAATGTCCATCTAAATTAAGGGATAATAAAAATAGACATGCACCTAAAAATAGTCAGTGGGCCCCACCCTAGTGTAGGTGCTTAATTTTCACTAGGATCATGGGTGCCAAAAATTTCTTGTTGAATATCAACACTCCTTCTCAAGAAGAAAGGAATTATCCTTCAGCCCGATCATGTCTCTATGGTATTCAAATTTTCTCCTGGTGAGTGCCTTCGTCAAAATATCCGCATCCTGACCTTCCGTGGGAATGTACTGAAGCAACATGATTCTCCTCTACACACAATCTCTGAGATGATGGTACCGGATATCTATATGCTTGGACCTATCATGAGACACAAGATTAATCAAGAGTTTAATGCAACTCTAATTATCACAATGAATCATTGTCAGATCCATCTGAGAACCAAACAAACCAACCAAGATCTTTCTCATCCAGATAGCCTCATATGCAGCTTGACTTTTTTCCATGTATTCCTCTTCCGATAAACTGAGTGCCACGGATTGTTGCTTCTTGCTGTACCAGGAAACAATTGTCGACCCAATGCTAAAGATCCCCCCTAATGTGCTCTTTCTGTCTGATGGACTGCCAACCCAATCTGCATCTGTGTAGCCATGCAACTTCACTCCATCCGTCTATATGTACAATAGACCATACTCTGATGTGCCCCTAAGGTATCTCGGGACATGCTTCCCCGCCTTCCAAAAGAGCTTGGTAGGCTTAACCATAGCTTGACTCAGTTGGTTAACTGCATAGCAAATGTCCGGTCTCGTGTTCTCTAGATACATTAGCGAACCCACTAACTGTTGATAGACAATAGCTTCCACTACCTCTCCAGAAGTAGCATTCTCTTTCCTCCAGTTTCTTGGAAGAGGAGTATCCATGGGTTTACAACTCTCCATGTTAAACTTACCCAAAATATCCTATGCATACTTTCCTTGAGACACAAAAAGTTCACCATCTCACTACCATATTTCAAATCCAAGGAAATAATGAAGGAGGCCCATATCCTTCATTTCGAACTCCCTTGAAAGACCTCCTTGCATGAGTGCATCAGCTTCCCATAACTAATCAAAATCAAATCATCAACATAAATAAAAATGATCGATATCTTACCCTCAACCACAATCTGGTACAAGTTTGCATCTGCTTCACTTTTGGTGAAGCCTAGTCTGATGAAATAGTTGTCTATCCGAGTGTACCAAGAATGGGGTGGTTGCTTCAACCCATACATATCTCTTTTGAGACTGCACACATGCGACTCACTATTGAAGATCTCGAAACCTTCAGGCTGCTCTATGTAGACCTCTTCCTCAATGATCCAATTGAGAAACACAGTTTTCACATCCATCTAATGAATGCGCCAGCTCATCTGCACTTAGTGTTGGAAATACTGAGAGGGGGGGTGAATCAGTATTCCTTTCAATTAGAGAATTATTTAATCTTCAATTATTATCAGTGTTTCTACAATGATAGCAGTAAAAAAAAGGAACACAAATGCACACAGTTTTTAAGGTGGAAACCCACTCCGGGACAATAACCACCTAATGCCTTTCTAATAATTCTTTAATATTCAACTCCAATTGAAAATAAAGCTCCAACTTCCTAGAATCTAGAAAATCATTCTTCTCCATCTCCCACTGGATAGATGCTCCAACGCCCGAGATTCTTCAGTAGTCAACTGAACAGATGCCCCAACACCCAATGAGCTACAACTCACCCTAGCACCACCCTACCACCTTGTAGAAGAATGAAATAAGAATGGACTCTTGTACCAAGGAAAATGGTCCATTTTACAATGATATAGAATGATGTAGAAGAAGAAGACACACTAGACCATAACCCCAACTATGACACAACCACCTAATGATGATCCTAGACCTCTCGACACTGCCTCTTCAACTCTTGGCAAATAGACACTAGAACAATTTTTACAATAATATATTTACAATGACTTAGTACAATGATACCTCTACAGTGACTATATGCAGTGTTGCCCACTTGAAGACTTCATGTGATGAAATTATTGTTGTTGTTCTGCACCTTGGTTTTTGCTCTTGTCATGCTACCTTCTACTACAACTTGCTTTTCTTTTCTGTCCTAGAAAGTTTGGCCCTTTGCAGCCCTTGACAACACATGATCTATATTTTTCTTGCCTTCTAGGAGCTCGATATTGAATCTGGTGTATCTCTGTTATTTCAGATCCCCAATATGTGATTTTTGGTCCTGTACTAATCCTATGAGTCTTCTTTCCAATGCCATAGGTCTGACCCAATTTGGATTCTTCAAGGGAGATTTATTCCTAATCTCTCACAATTCCCTAATTATGGACTTTTTCAGTAGAGAAAACTTGTACGGCATGCCACGTGTCACTGTTTCTTCATTCAGCTCTGAAATTGATAGAGAGAAAACAAAATTTTGTGCACAATCTTCTAATTTTTATATAATTCCAATCTGATACTCAGAGAGAGAGTTATGATTATTTTCCCAAGGTCACTTCTTTGAGATGAATTTCAGGAGCCTGCGAAAACACTGACTTCCACAGATCATATCTCCAAATATATTGTGAACCTTGATTTGAAATTTTTACAAGAGCTTCCTCAAGATTTCGGCTTTGCCTCATAAAAATTTCAGCTTCTGAACCTTCATATAATAAAAGTTAGAGTGAAAATTCTACGATGACCTGTTTCATATGGAGAAATCCCTTGCATAAGGAGGATATGAGGATCACAATTTATATAAATGCTTAGGTTGAGAGGGGATTCAACAAGTGAATGTGGGAGGGATTTTAGGAGATTAAAAACTATTAATTATGACTTTTTAATGACCCATGCTACAACCCCATGGGGTTTTAGCCCATTAACTGTGGGTACAAACTTCAAACATGAATATCTCTCAAACCATGAAGAATTACGTGGTGTGCCATATATCAACAGAAACATCTCAACAAGTAGAAACCATAAAAAACATTCTTGACCCAGAATATATTAATTTGGTCGGTAAAAATTCCCATGCAATATTGGGGTAGCCCCTGGTGCTGCTTGGGTTGACATCAATGACAACCGATGGTCAACAATCTCCCCCTTTGGCATTGATGGCAACACAAGTACTCCCCCTGCGATCATGACACCTCTTCCTACAACATTCTCTCCCCCTTTGACATCCATGGCAAAGGGTAACTCCCCCTGACACACAACCATCCTGTGGACATGTACACACTTCCACTCCCCCTTTATATTGTGAATAAGGAAAATCTAATGAGAACTTGGGAGAATCCCAAGCTTCTGGCGAAGATATTCAAATGCTTCATGAGGTAAAGGTTTAGTGAAGATATCAGTGATTTGTTCTTTTGTACCAAAATACTCAAGGTTGATATTATTTTCAGTGACTTGTTCTCTAACAAAATGATATTTGATTGGAATGTGTTTTTTTTTTAATACATGATAGGATTCTTGGAGATGCTGATGGCACTGGTGTTGTCACAAAATATGGGAATAGGCTCACTGAATTGTACTTGAATATCTTGCAAAGTTTGTTTCATCCAAAGGACTTGAGTACAACATGTTGTCGCAGAAATGTATTCTGCTTCTGCTATAGATAACGAGAGTGAGGTTTTCTTTTTGCTCAACCTTGATACGAGACAACCACCTAGATTGAATGTTTCTCCACTAGTACTCTTATGATCATCAACGCTTCTTGCCTAATCTGCATTTGTAAAGGCTTAAATAATGAGATTTTTACCCTTGGGATAACACAAGCCATATTATTTTGTGCCCTTTAGATATCGAAGAATTCTTTTGACAACAATAATATGTGATTCTTTTGGTGCTGCTTGGAATATTGATACTTGTCCAACTGCTTGCATAACATCTGGCCGGGAAGCTGTTACATATAGAAGACTACCAACCATAGATCTATACAACCTCTGATCCACATCCTTAGATGAGTCGTCTATGCTCAATTTGCAACCTGTTACCATCAGAGTAAGGACGGGTTTGCAATATCCCAGTTTGAATTTCTTGAGCATTTCCTCTATGTACTTGGCTTGACATATAAACATTCCTTTCTCTTGCTGAGATATTTGAAGCCCTAAGAAGTATGTCATCTCACCAAGTAAAGACATCTTGAACTCACTTTGCATATTTGTAGAAACTTTCTTACTTAGTTGATCATCATTGCTACCAAATATTATATCATCCACATATACCTCAACGATTGTTAAATTATCTTTATCTATTTGTACCTAAAGATTGCTATCAACAGTACCTTTCTTGAACCCTTGTTGACTTAGATATCCATCAAGACGAGCATACCATGCTCTGGGAGCCTGCTTGAGACCATATAGAGCCTTCTTTAACTTGCAAACATAGTCTTCTTTTTCTGATAGAAGAAAACCTTCAAGTTGTTCGATGTAAACTTCTTCTTCTAATTCTCAATTCAAAAATGCTGACTTAACATCCATTTGATAGAAATTCATTTTTATTGAATATGCATAGGCGAAAAACATTCATATGGCTTCCATTCTAGAAACTAGTGCAAATGTTTCGTCGAAATCAATTCCTTCCACTTGTGCATAGCCTTTGCAAACCAATCTCGCTTTTTTTCTGGTAACATGTCCATCTTCATTCAATTTGTTCCTGAACAACCATTTAGTTTCAATGACATTTTTATCTTTTGGTCATGGAACTAATTCCCAGGTGTTATTCTTCTCGATTTGATCCAATTCTTCATTCATAGTTGCTACCCAATGTTCATTCTGGCTGGCTTCCTCAAAACTACTAGGCTCAAAGGTTGCTAAGAAAGCAATGTGATCTTGTTGTGACGAACAAAGTTGTCAACCTTCATTTATGCCACCAATGATTTGATTTTATGGATGGTTCTTTTGAATCCATTCTTTTTTTCTCTTTGGAGGAGCTTCTTGTTGTTGTTCTGGTATATCTTGATGATCATTATTTACTTCTTCCTGGTTGATAGTTTCTTCTTGTTCTAGAATTTTATCTGTGTCTTTTTCAGCCTCTGTCTCAAGTTTCAAAGATTCTATATCCTCATCATTATTCGTTAGAACACCATCTTTGTCAAATGTAACATTTATGCTCTCCACTATCTATTTTCATCTTAGATTATAACATTTATAGGCCTTTATTTTGCATGAGTAACCAACAAAGATACCTTCATCAACACGTGATTCAAACTTACCCAAATTTTTATCTTCTCTTTTGATATAACATTTGCTTCCAAAGATTCTAAAATATTTTACATCAGTTGGTTTTCCTTTCGATAATTCATATGGGATCTTGTTGCAATTATTTATGAGAAGAATTCGGTTGATAATGAAGATTGTCGTATCAATTGCTTGAACCCAGAATCTTTCATCCAATTTTGAGTCCTTCAACATTGTTCTACCCATTTCCTGTACGGTTCTGTTCTTTCTTTAAGCAACTCCATTTTGCTGAGGTGTTCATGCTATTGAAAATTGTCTTTTTATTCCATTTTTTCAGAGTATTTCTGAAATAATTTGGAAGTGAATTCTCCACCATTATCTGATCTTACACACTTTATTTTCAAATCACTTTCATTTTCGACCAACTCCTTGTAGATCTTAAAGCACTCAAATTATTCAGATTTTTTCCTTAGGAAACTGACAGTTGTCATCCTGGTATAGTCATCTATCATTAACATGAAATATAATTCTCCATCTAAGCCTTTTTTTCTCACAGGATCACATAGATCAGTATGTATCAATTCCAATGGATGTGATGGAAAGTGTTCTTTTGTTTTAAATTGGACTTTTGTCTGCTTTCCATGCTGACAGGCCTCACATAGTGTGTTGGAAGGTTTTGAGATTTTCGGCATTTCTCATACTAATTCCTTTTTTCTTATCCTAACAAGATTATCAAATTTTACGTGACCCATTTGTTTGTGCCATAACCATCTTTCATCTTCTTTAGCTAGTAGACATGCTTTAGTTGCTTCATCTAGAACATATATGTCGTTTGGAGCTTGACTTGCTATAGCCATGGTTTTACCATACCTGCCTTTCCTGATTTCACATTTTGTGGAGTTGAATAGCATTGGGTGTCCTTGATCACACATTTTTCCAACATTGAGCAAATTGTGATTCATGTGTTCAACCAATAGAACATCCTTGGCTATAACATCTTTGCTTCCGAGAGTGACGGTACCTGATCCTATAACATTTGAAGATCCATCATTTCCAAAGGATACGGTTCCATCCTTCTTCTCTTTCAGAGATACAAATTTCCTTCTATCTCCAGTAATATGTGTTGAGCAACCGCTGTCAACATACCACACATCTTTGTTGTTTTGAGCCTTGTGAGCGAGAGCACAATTATCAGTCTTCTTCTCCTTCCATGTTTGTTCATTTTGTGGCTTCAAAGATTCTTCTGGAGGATTTTCAAGTCTGCAGTCTCTGGCTATGTGTCCAAAGTTATGACATTTGTAACATTCCATATTATTTCTTAAATGTTCAAATCTATTAATGTTTCGTTGAGCCCTGAGAGTTTCATATTTGAAGGATCTCCTAGAACTGTATTGGTTCCTAGGGTACGTGTGACATTCTACAGCTTTATGACCAAATTTTCCACATGAATAACAATATCCATAAAAAATATGTTGGTACCTGGATGGAAATTTTCATCGAGGAATCGTCTTCCAAGGATGTTCTTGTGAATCTTGTCTAATGAAGTCTACATGCATGTCAGATCTCATAGGTTCATTGTATTTTGTTGTAGAAGGTCCTGCTTATTCTTCTTTGTAACCGAGGCCAGTTCTGTCATTGTAAGATCGTTGATTTTTGATGATTTCCTCCAATTCCCTTGAGTTGTTGGCATAGTATTGGACAGTTTTTCTCTTCTTCACTTCCTTACATAGCGAGGCTACTTCGGCTTCTAATGCTTCCCTTTCTTGGTTGATTTCTTCCAACTTCTTTTGAAGTGACTCTTCAATACATTTGTGTTCTTCAACTTCAATTTTGAGACCTTGAACTTGTTCTTCAAGAGCATTGGAACGAATTTTCTCAGCCTTGAGCTCTTTTATAAGCCTGATTACCTCCTTAGAAAATTATTCTATGGTCAACCCTTCTTCTTCATTGTTTGATACCTCTTGTTTATTGTGCTTGGCCATAAACAATACTCTCTCATTGGCTTCTTCTTCACTATTACTGTCTTCATTGGATGATGAGCTATCTTCTTTAGAGAGTAAGTTCCTTTTGGATCCTTTCCTTTTTTCTTGCTTGTTGAATTTATTAAAGCCTTTCTTTCCTTTTGAGTTTCCATCACTTCTGTTTGGACATTTTGCTACGAAATTCCCAACCTCACCACAGCCGAAACATATCAATGGAAGTTTACCTTTTAATTTTCCCTTACCAATTTTTATTTTTCTCGTAAAGTAAGCATATTCTTCATCTAAAAGACCTTCTCCATGATCTCCCTTTTCTTCACACTTGCAGGTGTATGTCTTTTCAATTGAAGGTTGTTTTTCCTTATTGGTTTTCTTAGATGCAACGAACGCAGTTTCTAGATGCGAACTACCCTCTTTTTCATCAAGTCTCATTTCATATGCTATGAGAACTCCATTTAATTCCTCTTTGTTGAGTTTGTCCAGATTTTCACTGTATTCTAAGACTGATACCTTTGGGTTGAATCTCCCTGGTAACGTTCTAAGAATATTTCGTATAATAGTCTTCTCGTCAACTGACTCTCCCAATCCTTCCAGAGTATTTTTTATTTCATCAACATATTGGAAGTATGCAGCAATGTTGCAATCTTCTTTCATTCTGAGTTGCTCAAATTTTGCTCTATAGATTTGAATCTTTGCTTCTTTGACATTTGAGTCACCTGCATATATATTCTCAAGCTTTTTCCATACATTTTTGGCAGTTTTACAACCCAACACCTTATGATAAGCAGATTCAATAAGTCCACTGGTAATAATATTCTTTTCTTTTTCATCATTTACCAAATTCTTCTTACCTTGTTCATCTACGGTTGATGTAAATCCATTTTGAACAGTGTCCCATACTTTGTAACCTTGTGCCAAGAGATAGACCTCCATTCTTCCTTTCCAGAGTGCATAATTATTTTCATTGAACAGAGGTACACCATACTTGGTATGCTCCATGACCTCCTTCCAGTTGTTAAATTGCTATTGAAGGAACCAAGCTCTAATTCCAATTGTTGGAAATACTGAGAGGGGGGTGAATCAGTATTTCTTTCAATTAGAGCATTAGTTAATCTTCAATTATTATCAATGTTTGTACAATGATAGCAGTAAACAAAAGGAAAACACATGCACACAATTTTTAAGGTGGAAACCCACTCCGGGACAAAAACCACCTAATGATTTTCTAATAATTCTTTAATATTCAACTCCAATTGAAAATAAATCTCCAACTTCCTAGAATCTAGAAAATCATTCTTCTCCAGCTCCCACTCGATGGACACTCCAAAGCTCGAGATTTTTCAATAGTCAACTGAACAGATGCCCCAACACCCAATGAGCTACAACTCACCCAGGCACCACCCTACCATCCTGTAGAATAATAAAAGAAGAATGGACTCTCGTACCAGGGAAAATGGTCCACTTTACAATGATATAGAATGATGTAGAAGAAGAAGACACACTAGACCATAACCCCAAATATGACACAGCCACCTAATGATGATCCTAGACCTCCCGACACTGCCTCTTCAACTCTTGGCAGATATAAACTAGAACAATTTTTACAATAATTTATTTACAATGACTTAGTACAATGATACCTTTATAGTGACTATATACAGAGCTGCCCACTTGAAGACTTCATGTGATGAACTTCTTGTTGTTGTTCTACACCTTGGTTTCTGCTCTTATCATGCTACCCTCTACTGCACCTTGCTTTTCTTTGTTTTCGTAGAAATTTTGGTCCTTTGCAGCCTTTGACAACACATGATCTAGCTTTTTCTTGCCTTTTAGGAGCTTGATATTGAATCTGGTGTATCTCTGTTATTTCAGATCCCCAATATGTGATTTTTGGTCTTGTAGTATTCCTCTGAGTCTTATTTCCAATGCCATAGGTCTGACCCAATTTGGATTCTTCAAGGGAGATTTATGCCCAATCTCTCACAATGCCCTAATTATGGACTTTTTCAGCAGAGAAAAATTGTACGGCATTCCACGTGTCACTGTTTCTTCATTTGGCTCTGAATTTTATAGAGAGAAAACTGCATTTTGTGCACTATCTACTAATTTTTACAGAATTCCAATCTGATACTCAAAGAGAGAGTTATGACGATTTTCCCAAGGTCACTTCTTTGAGATGAATTTTAGGAGCCTACAAAAACACTGACTTCCATAGATCATATCTCCCAAAATATTGCGCACCTTGATCTGAAATTTCTATAGGAGCTTCCTCGGGATTTTGGCTTCACCTCATATAAATTTCAGCTTCTAAACATTTGTAGAATAAAATTTAGAGTTAAAATACTATGATTAACTGTTTCAAATGGTGAAATCCCTTGCATAAGGAGGATATGAGGATCACAATTTATATAAATGCTTAGGTTGAGAGGGGCTTCAACAAGTGAATGTGGGAGGGAATTTAGGAGATTAAAAAATATTAATTATTACTTTTCAATGACCTATGCCACAACCCCATGGGGTTTTAGCCCACTAACTGGGGGTACAAACTTCAAACATGAATATCTCTCAAACCGTGAAGAATTACGTGGTGTGCCATATATCAATGGAAACATCTCGACAAGTAGAAACCATCAAAATAATTCTTGACCCATAATATATTAATTTGGTAGGTCAAAATTCCCATGAAATATTTGGGTAGCCCCTGCCGCTACTTGGGTTGACATCAATGACAACCGTTGATCAACACTTAGATTGCAAGGATGGATCTTATGGAAAATTACCTTGCGATAGGTGCAAAGGTCTCATCATAATCTATCACCTTGATCTGTGAGAAGCCTCGGGCCACAAATATGGCATTTTATTTCCCTACACTCCCATCAATAGCTTGCTTTACCTTATAGATCCATCTTGAACCTACCACTGATTTACCAAACGGTCTTGGGACAATTTCCCATGCACTATTTTTGACAATGGAGTCATGCCCCTCCACCGTTGCATCAACCCAAGTAGGCTGCTGCACTGTTTTCTGAAAGGAATATGGTTTAGTCACAATAAATTTTCTCATGAGAGCCATGTATTCAGTAAATCAGTCAAGAGATTGTCTTTGTCTGCGATGTGAAGTAGGGGCTCCTACATTCTGTTTAGCATCAAGTCTCATTCTATCATCTTCTGTGGTGTGCCTTCTGCCATTTCTAATGGATGGCTCTGCATGAGTGATTTCCTCCACTGCATGAACCTCCTCATGTGGTTGATCCACATATTGAGACTCATCTTTGGGAACCAACAGTTCCTCCTCTGCATGCAAGTCCAGCTCACTCTCAAGGGACAACCACATGGCTTTCCCCTCATCAAATTTTATATCCCGTTGCACAACAGTCATTCCATTGTTTGAAAAATACACATGATATTTATGGGGTGTTTCTGTGTACCCCACAAAAATCCCAACTTCAGGAGTTGGTTCCAACTTCTTCCTGGCATCCTTGGTCACATGCACATAAACAGATGAGCCAAAAATCTTAAAGTGTGAAACAACATGTTTTACCAGTGAAGGAATCTTCAGGTGTACTCATGCCAAGTACTCTATGAGGACAACGGCTCTGCACATAAACTGGAGTGTTGCATTCTTCCACCCAAAAATGCATTGGTAGACCATGATCATGCAACATCGCTAGTGCTGCACCCACGATCGTTTTGTTTTTCCTCTTCGTGACCCCATTTTGTTGTGGGTTATGAGGTGTTATGAGTTCTCTTTGAATTCCTTCTTTGTTGCAGAAGTTCTTGAATTAGTTAGAGATGTATTCTCCACCATTATCACTCCCAAGAGCCTTCACTTCCTTCCCCAACTCTTTCTCCACCAATGTCTTAAACTCATAGAACTTAGAGAATGTTTTATCTTTCTTCTGCATGAAGAAGATCTAGCATTTACGAGAAAATTCATCAACAAATATTACATAGTACTTACGTTTTGATGTTGAAAAAACTGAGAATGGTCCACACACGTCTATGTGAACTCTCTCAAGGATCCCCGAAGCTCGGTTCTCCTTCTCATGAAAGGTGGACTTTACATGCTTCCCCATTGATCAGGTGATCATGTCCAAGAGAAAAAAAATGCTCAAAATTGGAACTTCTCATAATTGTTTGCAAACTGAACGACCAGATAGGCCTCGTCGCTGCAATTCTGGCGCCGTGAACAGGACCCAAATCCAATTTCGTATGAGGAATATAGTGAAGTTTTAAAACGTCCAATAACCTTCAAAACAGGACCTTTGAACTCAGAAATTTTGTCATCTTCAAAAAAAAAATTATGGCAAAAAAATTCATTTTTTATAGTTTTATGGTGGCCTATCAGAGGGTGCCACGTGGCCTGCCCGGAGGCTACCACGTGGCCCCGGGCCAAAGGTTCAAAAATACTTGAAAATTTTTGTTTGTGGGAAAACCGACCTGAGCTGAACGCATTCAGGTCAGTCGGGCACGACCCGACCCAAATGTTCATGGGTCACCCTGAACGTGTTTGTGTAGTGAAAGGGTCAGCGTTGGTGAACGCGTTCGGGTCAGTAGGGCGTAGGACGACCCGACCCTAACGCCAATGGGTCATGTTGTAGCAGCCCCGTGAAAATTAATGTTATTTGGTCATGGGTGGAGGTCGACCTGACCTGCACGCAAATAGGTCAGCAGTCGGGTTAACGGTGTGTGGTGTTGAACGGAGGTTGGGCGGACTTAGGGTAAGCCCCCAGGGTTAAAGAAATAACGTCCTGACTATCATGCGGAATCGTGCCTTAAGCCAAATCATCCAGCGGAAAGATGGGTTAAGCACTCATGTGCTAGCCCCCAATCAAGTGACCTCAGGGCTATGTTCAAGGGTGTGGCTTCGGCCTTATACGACAGTTAAACTAACCATCTGGGAAAACAACATGTGAACACGAGATAATCTGACAGTTAAATTAATTTCCTCTGCAATTTTTAGCACGGTTCCAACATTTGTGGATATTTTGCATTTTTGGTGGAGCTAACTGGAGTTAGCCAATTTTAGTGGAAGATTTCTAGTGCCACTGGGAAAAATACTATTTGGATCATAACTTTCACCATATTCGACCAAATTAGACAAAATTTTAGTCAATTTTGAGTATTCTGAGCATTTTGGAGCCATTGGAATAGGTTGCAGAGCCAATAGAGGTGTTTTTCATCCATTTTTGCTTCAGGGAAGCTTGGAAAGCCATCGGGGCCATGAGGTAAATGGAGCTGCATTGGGCTACACTTCACTGTTTGAGGTGAAATAAAAGCCATACTTAGCTTATTTTTGTCTTCTGAATTAATTTTCACAGTTTTTTCAGCCTGTGGCTTATTTTTCACTGTAAAACCAATTTTAGCATCATAATATATCAAGGACATGCCCATTGGGAGCCTTGGACCCGACAGATGTAGCCCAGGAGGGGTGAACTGCCTCATCATGTTGTTGTGTGTTTATGGTGAAGTTATTCTACTGTGTATTTCAGATTCAAGATGTTAAACAGTAATTTTAATTAACATTCTCTCACATGTAAACTCATAAACAGTTACCAAAAACACTTTGTTTTACTTGCAAGACATTACAAACACTTTCCATACTTAATTTAGTGGAAATGAATACTTTGAAAAGCAGTAAAAATACTTTCATTTTTAGATTAGATGGTATCAGAGCTAAGGATTTGAGCCTTAGGAGCTAGAGTTTTACTCAGCATTTGTTTTGTGCAAAGATAAAGTTGATTGTTTGTAAGTTTTGATGCTTACTAGGCTTAAACTCAAGAGAGGTGAAGGATATTTGGTTAGTGTACAAAGTAATCCACAACCAAGAAGGGTCAGAGACCCACCTCCAAGATCCATAGAAGTAGCTTCAAGCATGTCTTCAAGAGAGGGAGAAGCTCCTGAAGATATGGATCCCAAAGAAGAGGAACGGGTGTTCCGAAAGGCTTTCTTGGATATGACAGAGATGGTGAGGATACTCTACCAAGAAAGGAATGATAGGCTTGTTGGAGAAGGGTCTAAAAACCAGAAAGAAGGAGAGGGTTCTTCAGGAGGAAAGAAAAGTGATGACAAGTAAAAGAAAGGACACGGAGGAAATGGTGATCCACCATCCCCATCTTCATCCTCTTCCTCTACATCGTCATCCTCAACTTCGGTGAATCAATCTCACAAGTCTAAAACCACTGGTAAAAGTCCATTTTTAAAGCTTGATGTCGAATTTGAGTTTCCTATGTTTAACGGTGAAGTCAATGCAGAGAAACTTGACAATTGGATCAAACAGTTGGAAGTTTACTTGAGGATATAGAACCTTCATGATGACGACACCAAGATACAGTTAGCCTCGTTGAGAATGGATGGAGCAACATTGGTATGGTGGGAAGCCAAGACCAAGGATGAAATTAAAAAACATGGTAAGATCACTTTATCATGGGCTGAATTTATTACTGCAATTAAAAATCAATTTTATCCATTAGCGCATTTACAAAAGGCTATCATGAACTGGAAAATCTTCAGACAGCTTAAGGGACAAAATGTACAAGACTACACCCAAGAGTTTAGGAGAAGAGCACTCTTATTAGGGGTAGACTTACAAATTCAAGATACTTTGCTGAAATATATAGGTGGTTTGCACAACTACCTTAAACATACTATCCTTATGTTCAATCCTACTAGTCTAGACGAAGTTTGTGTACAAGCTACGCATTTAGAGGCTAGATGGAAAAACACTTTTGATGAGGGTAGAAACAAGCCTTATAAGGGGAAATAAAAAGATAAAAACTTTAAGGGAAAAGGAAAAAAGAATGCATATGTCAAACAAGAAGGTGAGAAATTGATATGTAAACAAAGTTCAAGAGAACGCCATGAAGAGAAAAACTATTGGAAATTACATCCTAAAATAAAACTCAGATTAAAAAAAACAAAGGAAAGAAGAAAATTGCAGCTACTACAACTACACCACAAGACTTAGGTGATGATTCAGGTGACGAAACCAAAATTGCAGCCATGGGTTTGAAAATTATGAAGGGAAAGGAAACTGAAACTAAGCCAAGCACTAGTACTTCAAACTGTCATGTACAAACTCCAAATGAGGAAGAAAGAATTGAATTGTTCCATGTGAGGGTAGTCTCAAAACATACAAAAATAAACACACTGTTTGACAGTGGGTCACAAGAAAATCTCATATCAGAAGACTTGGTCAAACAACTTAAACTTGAGACCATTCCACATCCAAAGCCTTATCCACTTGGGTGGATATGCAAGGATGCAAACTTACAAGTCTCAAGAAAGTGCATATTGCGATTCGTGATTACTGCACACTTTATTGACACAGTTGAACTTGATGTAGTACCGCTTGATATGTCAGGAATTGTTTTGGGAAGTCCTTAATTATTTGACAGGAAAGTGATCTTCCATCGCCATGAAAATAAGTATCATCTCTTTAAATATGGCAAGGAGTTCATTGTCAGAGCACATCGCAAGAAGGAAAATATAGCGATGGTAAATGTGGGACAGGTAAAAAGGCTAGTGAATTCTAGTAAGAGTTTTGTACTTCTTATGGTTAAGCCCAAGCTTGATGTAAATCATGAGTCATTTGAAAATTGTGATTCCAAGCTTAAATCAGATTTATATGATGTAGTTGATGCACATCATGAGATGTTTCAGGAACCGACAGGTTTACCTCCTAAAAGGGAGATTCAGCATGAAATCCATTTACATCAAGATTGTCCTCTTCCTAACATAGGCATGTACCGCATGTCTATCATGGAGAATGCTGAAATTAAGAGGAAAATTAAAGACTTGTTGGACAAAGGATTCATATGACCAATCACTTCGCCATGTGGGTCACCGATAGTTTTGATTCCAAAGAAAGATGGAACTTAGCGCATGTGTGTGGATTTCAGGGCATTAAACAGATAACGGTAAAGAATCATTACCCACTCCAAAGGATAGATGATTTGTTAGATCAGCTGAAAGATGCTAAATATTTCACTAAGTTAGACTTATGTAGTGGTTATCATCAAGTTAGAATTGCAGAAAGTGACATTAGGAAGACAACATTTAAAACCAAACAGGGACTCTTTGAGTGGCTTGTTATGTCGTTTGGTTTATGTAATGCCCCTGCAAATTTCATGCGGGTAATGGATGATGTCTTACATCCTTTTCTTGATGATTTCGTTATTGTCTACTTAGATGACATCTTAATTTTCAGCAAGACTAGAGAAGAGCATGTCATGCATGTTAAGAAAGTACTTGATATTTTGAAGAAAAAGCAGTTGTTTCTTAAAATGTCAAAGTGTGAATTTGGAAAGACTTATTTGGTTTATTTGGGACACATAGTAGGATGAGGTGCTTCGAAAATTGATCCTTCTAAGGTAGAAGCCATTATGAATTGGCCTACTCCCAAATCCATTACAGAGGTAAGAATTTTTTTGGGTGCAGCTCAGTATTGGAGGAAGTTTATTTCTAACTTCTCTGCCATAGCAGCTCCTATGCATGCAGTGAAAAGTGTGAAGCATGCTTTCCAATGGGGAGGCAAGCAACAAAAAGATTTTGAGTCTTTGAAAGAGAAGATAAGTTTAGCTCTATTCCTTGCATTACCAGACTTGAGACAGCCATTCAAGATTCAGACCGATGCTAGTGATTACGCCATGGGTGCAGTTCTCTTACAGCATGGTAAGCCTATCGCATTTCATTTTGAGACATTTAATGGTGCTGTTGTGAATTATCCTACATATGATAAGGAGTTTTATGCATTGGTACAAAGCGCAAAAAAGTGGAAACACTATTTGATGGGAAAAGAAACAGTTGTTCATACCGACCATCAGCCTTTACAGTACTTGCAGTCGCAAAGTAAATTGCAGCAATCAAGACATTTCAGATGGATGGGTTTCCTATAACAATTTCACTTGGTAATAAGGTACAAGAAAGGTATTTATAATAAAGTTGCTGATATGCTTTCAAGGCCTATTATTAGTGCTACTACTTTACTTAAGAATGATTCTATTGTACATGAGAGCTACATACAACAGTATGCATCAGATGTTGATTTTAAGGATGTGTATGCTAACTTGAGTGAAGGGAATCATGTTGAGGATAATGATTATCATTTGCATAATAATTTTCTGTTTCATATGGGAAAGTTATGTATACCACAGGGGGAGAGACTAAGCAGCATGAGAGAAGCTCATTCTTTTCTTATTGCTTGACATTTCGGAGTAAGAAAATTGGTGGCACATTTACTTAGGTATTGTTATTGGCCTCGCATGGTAGATAGTGTTTCACGTTTCATTAGAGGTTGTTCATTATGTGCTACAAGAAAGCCTAGCAATAGGAATCTTGGTTTATATACGCCATTTCTGGTACCTTCTAGACCATGGGAAAGTATTTCTATGGATTTTTTTGGAGGTCTACCATTATCTAGAAAGTAGCATGATTATCTTTATGTAGTAGTTGATCGATTCAGCAAGATGTGTATTCTTATGCCATGTAAGAAATCTATAACTACTGAAAAAACTGCTGATTTATATTTTCAACATGTATGGGTTCATTATGGCTTGCCTACTTCTATTGTTAGTGACAGGGATTCCAGATTTGTTAGAAATTTTTGGTCCAATCTATGGAAGATGATGGACACCAAGTTGAAGAAGAGTACTGCTTTCTATCCGCAAAGAGATGGCCAAACAAAAGTAGTGAATGGAACCATTTTACATATTTTGAGAGGTTATTGCAGCGAGCATCCCAACCTTTGGGATGAGCACTTGCATTACATTCAGCATGCTTACAACTGGGCCAAGCACTCTTCTACAAATACTTCACCTTTTGAAGCTTGCTTTGGATATTTGCTTAAGTCACCTTTAGATTTCATTCTTGAGAAGGATGTGGCCATTGATGGGCATAGTGACATTGACAAAGCTTGCATGTTCATTGAAATAATTCAGCTCATACATCAGCAGGTTCAAGAACAACTTGAAAAAAGTCAAGGCAAGTATAAGGAGAGGCATTAAACACAGAGTTGATCATAAGATTCAAGAAGGAGATGAGGTATGACTGCATATTAGTAAGGAAAGAATGCAAGGAGAAGGTAAAAATCTTAAGCCTATTCGTTATGGTCCATTCAAGATCCTTAAACAAGTTGGAAATAATGCTTTTCAACTAGATTTGCCTTCATATATGCAAATGTATTCCGTTGTGAATGTGGAAAATTTACATTTGTATGAACCTCCTTTAATTTCTGATTATGAAAGTGACATTCAGCTACCATCCATAGAGGATTTCTTGCCAAAATTTTTGGATGAGTTGAAAGAGGATGCTATCCTTGACAGAAGGACACACACTTCGAGGAGGGGAAATCTTGATTATGTTCGAGTTGGTTTTAAAGGCAGCAAACCGAGTAAGGAAAAGTGGATTGAGGTGGAAAAGGTGATGGATTTGTACCCTCATCTTCTTAACAGGTAATTGAAGGCTTTTGGGGTATAAAAGCTTCCCAATGGAGAGGTGTGATCAGGTGATCATGTCCAAGAGAAAAAAAAATGCTCAAAATTGGAACATCTCAGAATTAGTTTCAAACTGAATGATCGGATAGGCCTCATCACTACGATTCTGGTGCCACGAACGAGACCCAAATCCGATGGTGTATGAGGAAGATATTGAAGTTTTAAAACGTCCAATAACCTTCAAAACAGGACCTTTGAACTCATAAATTTTGTCATCTTCAAAAAAAAAATTATGGCAAAAAATATCATTTTTTATGGTTTTATGGTGGCCTATCAGAGGGTGCCACATGGCCTACCCAGAGGCTGCGACGTGGCCCCAGGCCAAAGGTTCAAAACTTTTTGAAAATTTGTGTTTGTGGGCAGACCGACCCGAGCTGAACACATTCAGGTCAGTCGGGCATGACTCGACCCAAACGTTCATGGGTCACCCTAAATGTGTTCGTGCAATGAAAGGGTCAGCGTTGGTGAATGCATTCAGGTCAGTTGGGCAGAGGACGACCTGACCCAAACGCCAATGGGTCATTTTGTAGTGGCCTCGTGAAAAGTAATGGTATTTGGTTCATGGGCGGAGGTCGACCCGACCTGCACGCAAACGGGTCAGCAATCGGGTCGACGGTGTGTGGTGTTGAACGGAGGTTTGGAAGAATTAAGGTAAGCCCCCCAGGGCTAAATAAATAACATCGTGACTGTCATGTGGAACCATGGCTTAAGCCAAATCATCTGGCGGAAATATTGGTTAAGCACTCAGATGCTAGCCCCCAATCAAGTGACCTCAAGGCTATGTCCAAGGGCGCGGCTTTGGCCTTATCCAATAGTTAAACTAATCGTCTGGGAAAACAGCATGTGAACACGAGATAATATGATAATTAAATTAATTTCCTCCGCCATTTTTAGCATGGTTCTGACATTTGCGGAGATTCCACCTTTTTGATGGAGCTAACTAGAGTTAGCCAATTTTAGTGGAGGATTTCTAGTGCCACTGCGCAAAATACTGTTAGGATCATAACTTTCACCATATTCGACCAAATTAGACAAAATTTTAGTCAATTTTGAGTATTCTGAGCATTCTGGAGCCATTGGAATAGGTTCAGATCCAACAGAGGTTTTTTTCAGCCTTTTTTGCTTCAAGGAAGCTTGGAGAGCCATCAGGGCCATGAGAGAAATGGAGCTGCATTGGGCTACACTTCACTGTTTGAGGTGAAATAAAAGCCATAATTAGCTTATTTATGTCTTCTGAATTCATTTTCACAGCTTTTTCAGCCTGTTTAGGCTTCTTTCTTACTGTAAAACCAATTTGAGCATCATAATATATCAAGGACATGCCCATTGAGAGCCTTGGACCCGACAAATGTAGCCCAAGAGGGGTGAACTGCCTCATCATTTTGTTGTGTGTTTATTGTGAAGTTATTCTGTTGTGTATTTCAGATTCAAGAGGTTAAATAGTAATTTTAATTAAAATTCCCTCACATATAAACTCATAAATAGTTACCAAAAACACTTTGTTTTACTTGCAAGACATTACAAACACTTTGCACACTTAATTTAATGGAAATGAATACTTTTAATAGAAGTACAAATACTTTCATTTTCAGATCACCCATGGAACAACCCTTGCACTGATCTAACTGAGCAAGTGTTCCCATTGGAAGTCTAGTAGATATTTGTTGCATGACTTTCAAGGCTCCATGATGAAGATGGCCCAATCGCCTATGCCATAATTCGCCCTCATCCCGGCTCACCATTTTTTTTGCCTTTCCCATAATGGCAGCACAGCCATATACCTCTAGCTTGTAGATATTCTTAACTCAAATCCCTATCCTCTTATCTTGAACCATTTTTTTTATGTCGTAGGAAATATTTTCCATCACTAAAAACAACGTCATAGTCTCTATCCGCCAACATTGCGACTAAGACCAAATTTTTATTTAGACCTAGTACATGCATTACATATTTTAATTTAAATGGTTTACCTGACTCCCTCTAAAAGGTAATGGTACCAATCTTGGTAGCATTGTACCTTCTGTCATCACCCATATCAATATGCATCTGGAGATATTTCTCCTCCAAGTCACTGAAAATTTCCTTATCTCCCGTTATGTGAAACGAAGCGCCACTATTCAAATACCACACTGATCCCAATGCACTTGAAACCATGCATGAAATCAAGGAGAATTCAAGCTCAAATTTTGAGGCAAGGGCCTCACCAACTACAAATCCATCAGTCTTCTTGTTCCTCTTATTTTGTAGACAGTTAGTAGAGAAATCCCCATGTTCGTGACAGTGAAAACACTTCACCTTGGACATGTCCTGCTTCTTTCCTTTAGACTTGGATTTAGAATGGAATTTCTTCCCCTTCCCCTTCTTCACCTTGGCAGCCAAATCATAATACTCTTCATCATCATGCTTTGATGAAGAGCCATATCTGGTGTTCTGTCTAAACTCCTCCTGCACCAAATCCGACCACAGTCGTTCCCAATCTGGCAATTTTTCCCATTTGTTGACAGAGTCTTCATAACTATGCCAACTCTTAGGAAGTCTTAGGAGAGCCAAAATCACCAAATCATCATCAAAAACTGTTATTCCCACACTCCCCAGTTCATCCCGACATTGGACAAACTTTGTGAGATACTTTGGAATGGTGTCACCCTTTTCCATCTTGATCTTCTTGAGTTTATCTTTGAGCGCCAATTTCCTATGGTCACTACTTATTTGGAATAGATACTTCAAAGCCTTCCACATATCATATGGTGTGGCTTTCCCATGGAGGCTTGAGATAATGTGGTCTCGTACTCCCTCCAACAGGATCCCCCTACCTTTGCCACTTTCTTTTTCCATGCATCAATATTGGCATCATCTGTCACAACGAGTTTAGGAACATCATTGTCAATGAATTCCTTCAAGCCATTGTCTTCAAGTATTGCCTCCATCCTGTCCTTCCAAGAAATGTAGTTCGATCTGCCCTTGAGTGCATACTCTAACCTCAAGCCATTGAAAGCCATTTCGATCTTGAATCAGCTATAGCACCAAGAAATTCTTTCTGCAAATTCGAATTCTATCCAGTCACAAACTCAGCTCCTGCTTCACTTCTGTAATTTCCTGTGCTCTGATACCATTTAGAAATTATACAATATGCATATATATCTTGGATTCACCCTATCTAACAATGTGCTAAAGTTAAATACTGAATTTCTTCTACAAATATTTTTCGAAATTAAAAACACAATCGCTAATCACATGAACATGAAGAAAGATCAATCATACAAAACACAGATAATTTCCTGGGGAAAGCTTACAGATAAAAATCCCACTATCTTCTATTATATATTATATCATGGATCATGAAACAATTACATACAAAACTCTTCTCATAAGAGCCCTCTGTACATCAACTATTTGTCTCACGCTGTCATACAAAAATTGGCAAATTCCTTAGCCAATTTACTGTCTCCAGACAACCTACCTTTACCGCGCAATCCCTGCTAAATGCAATCCCTGAAAATGATTCAATAATGCCTACCTTCACTGCACAAGTATCAAAGGTACATCCATTATGTGTTTACTTGCATGTGTGAAAGCGGATAATGTCACAATTGATAGTCAACTTCCCTTTCACCTAGAACTCAACTGGGTCTCCACTGGATCTGGCATGCATACAGCTAATATTAGTAAATCCTCAGTTTCATGTGAGATCACTGCATGTGAATTAATTAATATTTAATTCACTTGATCTATCACTACTTGTATCTTCAGTTACAACTAGCACAACTAAGTTAAACTATTTACAACTTACACAAACTCATGCACCATTGCACTTCGAACTCTGTTACAACTAGAATTATTCTGCACGTCCCACCAACCAACCTCTAACTCGAAATTCACTTAGCTAACTGATTTTTCCACTTCAGTTAACTATTTCAAGTCCACATTGAGAATATATTACAGCTTAATGACCATCTAAATTAAGGGATAATAAAAATAGACATGCACCTAAAAATAGCCAGTGGGCCCCACCCTAGTGTAGGTGCTTAATTTTCACTAGGATCATGGGTGCCAAAATTTTCTTGTTGAATCTCAAAAATTGCAAGATTACGATGTGGTTGATCTTGACTCTCAAAAGGTTGTTGCATGAGCTGCACATAAATTTCATCTTATGGTAAAGAATCTCTCTTGTTGGCAATATGATGCTGAGTGTTGTCCTTGATGGCAACCCACTTGATGAAGATGATGGCAACCTACTTGATGAAGTTGTGCTTGATAGAATATGTCTTGATGAACTTGTCAAATGATGTATCTACAGTGAGTACAGAAGGTAAAGAAGAAAGGAATTCAGTATGTGCTAGATCTATGATGAAAATAGTATGTCTCAAGGCATACGTGGATTTGTCTAGGAGAAGTCGTGTATGCACGCGGGAAATAACGTGCCAAGTCGCGTATGTGCAAAAGCGCTCATAAAGTGCAAAACCAGGGGTAACCACCATGGTATTGACCCATTGTATTGAGTAATGATTCGTCTATGTGACCCCGCCCAGGAATACCATCGAAAGTAATGTGGTTTTGACCCATGGTATTGATAAAGGGTAAACCTATATAAGGAGAAGAAATTCATTCTGCAAAGTATAGCAAAGGTCTGGGCTTTAATGTATACTTCACTCTGATGTATATCTGCATGGTGGAACTTTGTTTTTAATTGATAGATCTGATTCTATAATGTATCTATGAACATTATTGTTGAGTCCCAAATTTGCATCTTTTCCATACACTTTTCCATACCTTTTTCACTCACCTAAACCTCCCAAATTGTCAATATCATGTGCAAAAGGGTATCTAACATGGTTTTTAATTATATTTTTGTGTTTTCTATTTGATCTAGATTTTTTTCATTCAGCTGCAGAATCTTGCCACTTTCCGCAGCTGCTGCAACTTTCCGCAGCTATTTTGTGGAACTATATGCTACAGGTGTCTACAAGGGAAACGAGCCACATGGGCAAGCTAGGAATGACGTGGACATGGTTCGTGTCCTATTGGTTCAAGCAAACTCGTCCAAAGAAGCCGCGGTCAAAGGCGTCCACATGGAAGTCAACTATGGAGTTTCATGTCGGCCGGACTCTGTTTCGTGGCACATAAACATCCATACGGCCGTTTCTAAGCTTGCGGAGGTTAAATCGACATCTGTGTAGAGCTCTAGAGTCGAATTCAAGCATCCACCTTCCGTAGATCCACTTTCCAACACGGCCATATTCCTATATCCGTGGACGTAGTGGTCTACGTGCTCTCTGCCATCATGAACTTTAGGAGACAGTTACAGTTTATTGTTATATATAGAGCGTTTGCATACGCACATAAAGTTAGTTGTTAGTTGATAGTTGATGTTCGTGAATATACTATGTTATCTGTTAGTTTGCTTTGTAGTGATTACGCTGCCCTTGAGCCGTAACACTACCATTCTGTAATGAACTGCTTTTTAATGTGAGATGACTCTGTTTTTCAACTTAATTCGTGTTTGAGGATCGTTACCAAGGCTGTGTAGAGGGCCACTGCTTAGCTAAGGTTTTGTGTATTAGTGTATATTTCTCATTTCATTTCTTTAAAAGTCATTGTATCATAATCCATCCATATGTTCATACTTTGCAGTTGTTTCATTTCTGTTTATACATTTCCATAATTTCCATTTCATTTCTGTTTTTCATGTTTTATGATTGTTAATCACTGATCAGTTTTCTTGATTGCAGGTTTTAGATAGACAGCCCGGGCATTTTTATAGCTTTTTGACTAATGACATGAATCTAACATTGTTCTGCTGCTAGTTTGCTTTTCATAGCTTTTGTTTAACTTCAGTCTTGCTTTGTACATTTGGGGCCCGCAATTCGATCTGCATATTAAATTTAGATATATTAAGCTGCTCATAGCATCTTCAGTTGCCTCCGAAAGCCACATCTGGACTGATGGTGAGGGACTGCATTATGGAATGTGTAGTTTAGTATTAGTTTCTTTTCTGCAAATTTAGATATATTAAGCTGCTCATAGCATCTTCAGTTGCCTCCGAAAGCCACAGCTGGACTGATGGTGAGGGATTGCATTATGAAATGTGTAGTTTAGTATTAGTTTCTTTTCTGCAAATTTAGATATATTAAATCATGCATGAAATCTTCAGTTGCCTCCGAAAGCCACAGCTGGACTGATGGTGAGGGATTGAATCATGAGTGTATGGTTTAGTATTAGTTTACTTTCTGCAAATTAAATATCAGTTACACAAATTGTTTATGATTACTTCCGAAAATCATAGCTGGACTAATGATGAAGGGTCAGAAAATGAATTGATGTAATCTGATTTAGATTTATTTTGTTGCAATTTTGAATTTTCTTAAGCATAGTTTCTTTTGTGTTTAGTCGGCAGCAAGAATAGTTTGGTTTTCATGCTCACTAGTTTACTGTTTTGATTTATTAGATTAACAGCACCTTTTCATTTCAGCAGTACACTTTTACTTTCTTTCAAGTCTTGTCATTGTAATTTTTAATTTGCTTTTAAAGTTTCAAGTTGGTAAATCATTATAGGGGATATCACTTCCTTGAAAAAATATAACCAAACTTGTTTTCATTTTAGAATTTCCATTTCACCTTAGAAAAACCAAAAATGACAAAAGTTAAGAAATAGGTTATCTTGCACATATAGTGCGCCGCACTTCATCAGCTTACGATTCCCGGATTGACAAATTAAATGCAGCAATTTAGGACACACTAAATTGACCAAACATATTGGCGCCGTTGCCGGGGAAGTGTAACTAGGTAACCAATTTCTTAAAAAAAAAACATAAAATCATAAAAGAAGGGAAAACTTGATAACTTCTTGAAGTATGCTCTCCTCTTGCACCTAGTGTGATCTGGAGGATCAGAAAGGAGAGTTATTGGTTTAGTAATTTCTTAAGTATGCTCTCTTCTTGCACCTAGTGTGATCTGGAAGATCAGAAAGAGAATTATTAGCCCAACTTTTTAAAAATAAAAATGACATGCATAGAGCAAGAGATTCTAGGGGAAGGTTTATAGCTAAAGCCAAGAGTTCGATTTTCATAACTCCATCTTCTTCAAGGCATAGACCAGATTCACCACCATCTACCCCTAGCCTTAAGATTTTTGGAAGTCAAAGAACAGTTGAATTAGAGGATTCTCCTATACCACCTACTAAAACCCACTTAGAAAACAAAGAGACTTTCTCTCATCCTTCCTTGGTAGAAGAACTAGAGGACTATAAGGACTCTAAAGAAACTATCATGGCAGAGGAAGTAATAAATAGAGGTGGAGGTAGAAGAGGAGGAGATAATGGATATAACAATGGTGAAGGAAATGATGGTAGAAATAGGGACAATTTGCTTGGATTCCCTATAGTTGATGAGGAAACTCATGCAACAATGAAAAATATCTCACCATCTGTTCTCCCTAACTTTTGTGGATTGCGAAGTGAGGATCCTGAAACATTTCTGTTTGAGTTTGAAGTAGTGTGCCGAACTTATGATTATATGGAAGATTCTCAAAAACTCAAACTGTTTCCTTCAACATTGAAGGGATCTGCTTTGAAATGGTTCATGGGTTTAGCCACTCAATCTATCAGGACTTGGAATGATATGAAACAAATATTTTTGGATAGATACTTGGACTATTGTATGCCTACCAATCACAAGGATGAGGTATTCAAAATGATGCAAAAAGAAGATGAAAATTTGGAAGACTTAATTGAAAGATTTCAATACAACTTGAAAAGAGCAAAGATGAGCAACTTAGATAATGAAAACTTGAAAGCCCTCCTATTAAAATCCATTAGAGATGAATGGATAGACATTTTAAACATGATGGGGAAAGGAGACATTTCTCAGCTCCCATTTCATGATATAACAGAACTATGTATCCATCTCTCAAGGGGAAAATCTAAAACTGGAAAAGGGCCTAGGGATTCTTCTCTTATTAGGGCTAACAAATCTGCAACTGGATCGGTAAGTAGGGCAGAGATTGGTAATATGCTTGATGAGTTCAAAACTGATATCTTAGGGAGCCTTAGTGAACAACTAGACCCCCTTAAAATCCAAAACAAGCAGAAAGCAGAAACAGATGCTTTAGCCATCTTTTGTCCGAAATGTAGGAAGAAACATGCTTTAAGGGAATGTCCCTTGGATGCAAAATTTGTAGAAACATGTATGATTTGCTCAGAAAATCATGAGATTAAGGATTGTCCTTCAATCCCTGGACTCAGCCCATTTTAGATCGAGTCGGTAGAATCTCTCGTTTTAGCCATGAGACCTTGGCGGGGACACTTGATCTCGAGGGTTTAATAACCCTATGAATCTTCAAACCCCACCAAATTGGACTCCTTGGCAACAATCTTGGCCCCAACATCAAAATTCATATCAGCCATGGGTACAAGGGATGCAAAATCCTTATGGGAGATTTGCTCAATTTTATCGATATCCTCCATCTTTTCAAAATCAACAAGCTCCACAATTTCCAAGCCAAAATCCACAACTTTCATTGCCATTTCCACAACAACAACCTTCTCAACAAAATACAAATCCTCAACTCATGCTCCCATACCAACAGAAGACAAATCAACTTCCAGCTCAGCCATTGCCAAATCCTAACAATAAGAATCCTCAAACTACTTATATGGTAGAAGTACAACAATTTCCTACCTATATGATTGTTCCTCTCAACGATGTACAACTCAGATCTGGTAGAGTCTTAGAAAAACCTTCTATAGACATTCAAGAGCAAGATACCTATGAAGAGGACTCTCTTCAAGTCAATAAGGGTTCTGAGGAAGAATCTCTTCAAAATTCAAAAATTCAAAAAGAAAAAGAAAAGCTAACATCCACAACTCCTATAGTTGAGCAACCTATATCTTCATCTACACCTCCTTTTCCGGAAAGACTACAAATTGATAAGGGGGTGGAAAAACAAATCTTGTTTCCTAACTATGACTTTCTAGATGAATTGAAGAATGTTTGTATCAAGATTCCATTGCTACAAGCCATTAGAGAAATTCCTATTCTAGCAAAAACCATAAAGGAGTTGAGTTTCAAAAGACCAGGAAGGAAGCTAAAGGACACAAGAAGAATCCACCTGGTAGGAAAGATTGCAGACATTATGATGGGAAAAATTACCATGCAGAAGTATGTAGATCCAGGGAGTCCAATTGTCAAGACACATATAAATGGGATAGAAATTCCAAACACATTGATTGACTTAGGGGCTGCTATCAACATTATGAGTAGACAGACTATGGAGCAGTTAAAACTTCCTAACCTTCTTTTTACACCTACTTTATTGCAACTTGCAGATCGATCGGTTATTAAACCAGATGGTGTATTAGAAGATA
Organism: Pinus albicaulis; assembly: GCA_034641835.2. Classification (NCBI taxonomy): domain Eukaryota; kingdom Viridiplantae; phylum Streptophyta; class Pinopsida; order Pinales; family Pinaceae; genus Pinus; species Pinus albicaulis. The sequence goes on from CM076583.1 coordinate 1,082,142,602, forward strand.
TTTCGGTCTCCTTAGATTCTTGGGAATATCCAGTAGACTTTATGATTTTGACTCCCAAAAGCAATCTAGGATGACATCCAATTATCTTAGGAAGACCTTGGCTGGCCACAGCTGATGCTTTTATTAGTTGTAGATCTGGAGACATGTACATTTCTAATGGTAATTCGACAAAGAAATTCAATTTGTATCCTCCCGCAAGAGCAATTACAGAAATAGGAGACAATGAATGGGTCGATGATGAGAACACTATACAACTTGTCTTTACCATTTCTGAAATTAGTGAGGATAGTCAAATTCTGAACACATTAGAAAATTTTGAGATATCTTCAGAAAATGACCCCACACAATTTCAGTTGGAATCTGACATAGAATATTTATCATCAAGACAAATGTCTCTTTACTCTATGAAAGAGTTTGGTAATTCTGCTATTGAGATTTTTCCAGAAAAGACATTGAATATCAATAAACATCTGGAGAAGTCACAACAAGAAGAACTAACCAGAATCTTGCAAAAACATTCTACTGCATTTGCATGGGAGTATATTGACATGAAGGGTATTGATCCTAAGACTTGCATCCATCACATCTATATTGAGGAAAACAGTAGACCAATCAGACAACCTCAAAGAAGGATGAATCCAAATCTTAGGGAGATAGTGAAAGAAGAGCTCCAAAAACTACTCAATGTAAACTTCATTTATCCAATTTCAGATAGCCGATGGGTTTCTCCTCTGGTTATAGTACCTAAAAAGAATAGTAAATGGAGGGTATGCATTGATTACAGGGAATTGAACAAAGCAACTTTGAAGGATCACTTTCCTTTTCCTTTTATTGATCAGGTATTAGATACATTAGCAGGTAAAAAGTACTTTTCATTTTTGGATGGTTTTAGTGGCTATAATCAAATTCGGGTAGCACCTGAAGATCAAGATAAGACCACATTTACTTGTCCATGGGGAACTTTTGCCTACCGAGTGCTTCCTTTTGGGTTATGTAATGCACCTGCAACATTCCAAAGAGCAGTACTAGGAATTTTTTCTGATCTAATCCATGATTGTGTAGAGGTTTATATGGATGATTTTACGGTTTATGGTAATTCATTTGAAGAGGCATTAGAAAATTTGGAAAAAGTTCTCATAAGATGTAAAGAAACAAACCTTTCATTAAGCCATGAAAAATGCTTTATGATGTTTACTGAAGGGATTGTTTTAGGACATCATATTTCGGGAGATGGGATTAAGGTTGATAGGTCAAAAGTTGAAGTCATCTCCAAGTTGCCTATTCCAAATTGTCAAAGAGATGTTAGAAGTTTTCTAGGATTTACTGGTTACTATAGAAGATTTATAGAAAACTTCACTAAAATAGCATCTCCACTCTTCAAGTTGCTTACAAAAGATTGTGAATTTAAATGGGATCCTGATTGTCAATCAGCTTTTGAAACTTTGAAAACAAGAATATCTGAAGCACCTATCTTGAGAGGACAAAATTGGAAACTTCCTTTCCATATTTCTACAGATGCTTCAGATACAGCTCTTGGAGCTGTGTTGGGTCAAAAAGATTTAATTCCTTATGCCATTTATTACACCGGTAAAAATTTGACTCCCACAGAGTTGAACTATACTGTGACTGAAAAAGGGTTCTTAGCTGTTGTTCATGCAATTAATAAGTTTAGACATTACATAACAGGCTATGAAACTTTTATTCATACTGACCATTCTGCAATTAGATATTTAATGAACAAACCTGTTACTAATGGCAGAGTGACAAAATGGCTTTTACTTTTGCAAGAATTCAATATTACTGTGTTGGATAGACCAGGAAAACAGAATACAGTAGCTGATTTCTTGTCTAGGATTCAGAATACTAAAGAAGATTCTCCTGTAGAAGATAAATTTCCTGATGAATACTTGTTTGCGGTAACTATTAAGACCCCTTGGTATGCAGATATTGCTAACTATTTGGTTACAGGGAAACTACCTTCACATTTATTTCCAAGAGAAAAACGAAAGATTATTCGGGAGAGTTCAAAATATTCATGGATTTCTAACGAATTGTTTAAAACAGGGCCAGATCTTGTGATCAGAAGATGTGTCAGGGAAGATGAAATGCCTGATATTCTTAAGGCATGTCATGATGAACCATGCGGCGCACACTTTGCAGACAAAAGGACGGCCTATAAAATCCTCTCTTTAGGATATTATTGGCCTTCCCTCTTCAAAGATGCAAAACAATATGTCAAAAGGTGTGATAGCTACCAAAGAGTAGGGAAACCTACCCTTTCAAATGAAATGCCATTGCAAACACAGGTACTCATTGAACCCTTTGAAAAATGGGCTTTAGATTTCATTGGACTTATTAATCCACCATCTAAGCAAAAGAAGTATATATTGGTTTGTACTGATTATGTTACTAAATGGGTAGAAGCCAAAGCATTAGTATCTGCTACTGAAAATTCAGTTGTTCATTTCTTTATGAGGATATTTTTACTCGCTTTGGTGTTCCAAGAGAAATTGTGACAGATCAGGGGAGCCAATTCACATCCAATTTGGTGGAGAAGTTGATGGAAGAATACAAAATCAAGCACGGAAGATCTACTCCTTACCATCCACAAGCAAATGGTCAAGTGGAGTCCACAAACAAAGTTCTTGAAAGTATCATCACCAAAACTGTTCATCTACATAGAAGAGATTGGGCGGAAAGGCTTCCAGAAGCCTTGTGGGCCTACAGAACTACATGGAGGAATACAACAGGACATTCTCCCTATGAACTTGTTTATGGGAAAGAAGTCTTACTCCCCATTGAGTTCCAAGTCAAGACCTTCAAGATAGCAGTTCAGTTGGGGATGGACTTATCAGAAGCCCAAAAGCATAGAATGGAGAAGTTGAATGAGCTAGATGAGATCAGACAAGAAGCAATTCTAAGAACTGATCTAGTTCAATATCAAAGAACTAAATGGCATGACAAATATATCAAAGAAAAGAAGTTTCAAGAAGGAGATTGGGCATTGTTATTTGACTCCAAGTTTAAATATTTTCAAGGAAAATTTCAGACTCATTGGCTTGGGCCATATGAGATTGACAAGATCTTTAACAATGGAGTTGTAAGAATCAAGACCATTGATGAGTTTCAAACTCCTCTTTTAGTGAATGGCCATAGATTGAAAGTTTATCATAAGCCACTCTCTAAAGAGGATTTTGTCAAGTTGTTTCAAGAAAGTTCTGCAATCAGGCTGGTACAGAAGAATCCTTCTTCTCTACCAAGCTAGCTTTTGTTTTCAAGTTTAAAAAAAAAAAAAAAAAAAATAAAAAAATAAAAAAATAAAAAAATGGTATAAGCCTGAAAACCAATCATTGATTGGCAGTCTTATACAGAAAATATGGGGTGAAAATCAGGGACACCTGACACTCTATATTTTCCAAAAAATCTGTCTTTCATTTCATTTCATCTCACCACCCACTCCATTTCATTCCACTTCATTTCATTTCATTTCATTTCACTTCATTCCACTTCATTTCATCCATTCCATTAATAAAAATCTTTTTTATGACCATTTCCACCTGTTCATCTGTCATTTGTTCATTTCTATTTCAGCCAAGTAATAGATGTGTCAGTTTCCGCAGCTGACATCTGTTTCCGCAGCTGACTCCAGTTTCCGCAGCCAGAAGCAGATTCCGCAGCTACTACTCTGTTTTCAAAGAGAATGTACAGTCAGTTGTTATTTCCATAATTATGAAATAAAATGCAGGAGAAAGGATCAATGGAACATCCAAGACACTAATGGAGATCAATCAGTTGAAGACCAAGGGAAAAAGCAAGGATTCCAAAGGTATGAATAAAGTTTATTTCAAATAGTATTGAAAAACACATTTTTATATAGTTTTAAACCATGAGCTCTACCCATTACGCGCAATGATTATATTGACAGTTCCGTAACCTGTCACGATCTCCATGTTATCCTCTTGCATTTATTCATAAACGGTTTCATCATTGAAATTCCGATTCTCACTCATGTTCCAATATCCCACCAGAGATAATGAGACGTATTTGAGTTGACAAAGGACTCTTACAAGCCGCATAACTTCATAACCGTTGATTGAAACGTGTTCATATTTATTACACATCCACCAAAATTCAAAACGCGGCCGAATGCATTATACTTTGTTAACCTCTTTGTCGTGTCCCTGTCGTGTTTACAAAACCCCACTCTACTCATTCTCACTCCCTGTTTCACTCCATTTCGTTCCTTTTGCTCATTCTCACTCCCGTATATCTACCCACAGTCTTACTCCATTCCGTTCATGGTGCTCATTTCCATTCTATGATACATTCCCACAGTCATTGTGCTCGATCCTGTGTATTCAGTCGTTCCATTTCCACTTAAACCCTCACAGAGGCAAACTTGTGAAGCACGGAGAAGTGAAATGGGAAAATTATTAAGGGCAGAGCCGGAAGGACCGAAGTTTAGAGAGGGATATCCGCAAGCAAAAGAGATGTTGAGGAAAGCTAAATGGCTGCGTTTTATTCAGAAATTCAGGGGTTACCACAGAGAAGTTACAAAAGCGTTTGCAAGGTCATTTGATGGCTCGGAAGCAGAAGTTGGAGACCTCAAGTTTTTGGTCAATGAAGCATCAATAGCAACAGCCACAGAGCTTCTTCAGGAAGGAGAACATTGGTTCAAAAATAAAAGTATCAGTGATGAGGCATGGAGAACAATTCTACGAAATCAAGGTATGGATATCACTGTTTTTAAAAGAGGAATCCCTGTGCATGAAATAAAAGAAGAATGGGCCACTTTACTACTAATTGTTCAGAAATTTATTACATGTGAAGGCCGTTTTGGGTCTATGTACATGTACCATACCAGGCTATTGATGAATTTTCTTGAAAACCAAACTCTCAATCTCCCTTATTTTCTATTCAATAGCTTAAAAAAAATGGCTGTGACTGTTCAAAAACACTTAGGAGATGTAGAGCCTCATCTTTATCACCACGGCCTTATAAAAATTCTGATTGAAAAGGAGCTAAAGGAAAGAAAAGATACATGGGAACAATTCCTAGTTAGAAACTTCTTTGAAGAACCTCAGGAAATTCCTGAAGGTAGTTCAATTAGAAGGAGTAGAAGGAAAAGAACAATAGATGAAATCCAAAATACTCCTACTACTTCTATGAAAAGAGCTGATAGGGAAGAGAGATTGGTAAAAAGGAAGAAGAAGGAAATCAAAGCTAAGAAGCCAATCATACCAAAAGGGAAAGAAATTATTGAGGCTGTCCATAAAACTCCTTCTTCTGAAGAAGAAGATCATCAAATACTATCTGAAAAATTAGTTTATCTTCAAAAACAGTCATCTATATCCAAGAAGGCAGAGACAGGAAAACAAGAACAAAAGGACAGCATACCACGGCATGTGAGGAGAAGCAGCAGGCTTAAAGGAAAATTGAGAAAAACACAAATTAAGGGTCCTCATTTCATTGATTTGAGTGAGGAGACATCTGAACAGTCTCCAACTGACCATAGTCCATTTCAGTCAGTTAGTGAACCTGATTCCTTTCATTCCCAATCAGAAAATGAGCATACTCCATCTTATTCTCAGCAAAACATTGATGTAAGCCCTCCTCGGCCAGATTTTGAACATAATTCTCCTTTACAGCATTTTGGGGACAGCCCAATGAAAATGACACCGGAAGTAGACCCCAAGCAGCAGGAGGTATATGATTATATAGAATCCTTGGAAAAGGCAGCCACAGGTCCAAGTACCTCTTCCATTCAGCCTCATACATTGCAGGATGATTTAGTTCAGTCATTAAAACAGGAAATTTTTGAGCTGGAGCTTTTAAATCAGCACATCAAAAATGAAAATGAAACATTGAAAGAACAAGGCAAACTGGACAAGATCATCCATGATAATACTATGTTACATTTGGGAATTTGGCAAAAGAAGAATAAGAAATTAAAAAGGAAATGCCAGAGATTGAGCAGAGCACTTGTGAATATCAAATTTAGGTGCTTAATGAAGAAACCCAGAATGATGGCAGTACCAAAGAAGAAGAGAAGGGGATTGGATGTGCTGGCTGAAGTATCAAGGCACATGAACTGAACAAAGAGTATCAAAATTTTGGTTGCATGAGGACATGTAACACCTTCACAGTGGGGGTATGTTGAGTCCCGAATTTGCATCTTTTCCATACACTTTTCCATACCTTTTTCACTCACCTAAACCTCCCAAATTGTCAATATCATGTGCAAAAGGGTATATAACATGGTTTTTAATTATGTTTTTGTGTTTTCTATTTGATCTAGATTTTGTTCATTCAGCTGCGGAATCTTGCCACTTTCCGCAGCTGCTGCAACTTTCCGCAGCTATTTTGTGGAACTATATGCTACAGGTGTCTACAAGGGAAACGAGCCACATGGGTAGGCTAGGAATGACGTGGACATGGTTCGTGTCCTATTGGTTCAAGCAAACTCGTCCAAAGAAGCCGCGGTCAAAGCCGTCCACGTGGAAGTCAACTATGGAGTTTCATGTCGGCGGGACTCTGTTTCGTGGCACATAAACATCCATACGGCCGTTTCTAAGCTTGCGGAGGTTAAATCGACATCTGTGCAGAGCTATGGAGTTGAATTCAAGCATCCACCTTCCGTAGATTCACTTTCCAACACGGCCATACTCCTATATCCGTGGACGTAGTGGTCTACGTGCTCTCTGCCATCATGAAATTTAGGAGACAGTTACAGTTTATTGTTATATATAGAGCGTTTGCATACGCACATAAAGTTAGTTGTTAGTTGATAGTTGATGTTCGTGAATATACTCTGTTATCTGTTAGTTTGCTTTGTAGTGATTACGCTGCCCTTGAGCCGTAACACTACCATTCTGTAATGAACTGCTTTTTAATGTGAGAAGACTTTGTTTTTCAACTTAATTCGTGTTTGAGGATCGTTACCAAGGCTGTGTAGAGGGCCCCTGCTCAGCTAAGGTTTTGTGTATTAGTGTATATTTCTCATTTCATTTCTTTAAAAGTCATTGTATCATAATCCATCCATATGTTCATACTTTGCAGTTGTTTCATTTATGTTTATACATTTCCATAATTTCCATTCCATTTCTGTCTTTCATGTTTTATGATTGTTAATCACTGATCAGTTTTCTTGATTGCAGGTTTTAGATAGACAGCCCGGGCATTTTTATAGCTTTTTGACTAATGACGTGAATCTAACATTGTTCTGCTGCTAGTTTGCTTTTCATAGCTTTTGTTTAACTTCAGTCTTGCTTTGTACATTTCAGTTTTGCTTATCTGATTCAGTAGTTAAATTTAGATATATTAAGGCCTCATAGCATCTTCAGTTATACTCAAAGCCATAATTTGGGTGATGGTGAGGAGGTTTGCATTATGATGTGTAGTTTAGTATTAGTTTTCTTTTACGCAAATTTAGATATATTAAATTTAGCTCATAGCGTCTTCGATTGCCTCAGAAGCCATAATTTGGTGATGGTGAGGAATTTGCATTATGAAATGTGTAGTTTAGTATTAGTTTCTTTACGCAAATTTAGATATATTAAATCATATATGACATCTTCAGTTGCCTCCGAAAGCCACAGCTGGACTGATGGCGAGGGATTGAATCATGAGTGTATGGGTTAGTATTAGTTTACTTTCTGCAAATTAAATATCAGTTACACAAGTTGTTTATGATTACTTCCGAAAGTCATAGCTGGTCTAATGATGAAGGGTCAGAAAATGAATTGATGTAATCTGATTTAGATTTATTTTGTTGCAATTTGAATTTCCTTAAGCATAGTTTCTTTTGTGTTTAGTTGGCAGCAAGAATAGTTTGGTTTTCATGTTCACTAGTTTACTGTTTTGATTCATTAGATTAGCAGCACCTTTTCATTTCAGCAGTACACTTTTACTTTATTTCAAGTCTTGTCATTGTAATTTTCAATTTGCTTTTAAAGTTTCAAGTTGGTAAATCATTATAGGGGATATCACTTCCTTGAACAAATATAACCAAACTTGTTTTCATTTTAGAATTTCCATTTCACCTTAGAAAGACCAAAAACGACAAAAGTTAAGAAATAGGTTATCTTGCACATATAGTGCGCCGCACTTCATCAGCTTACGATTCCCGGATTGACAAATTAAATGCAACAATTTAGGACACACTAAATTGACCAAACAATTATGAAGGTCCAAGATCTCTAGATCTTGAAATGGAGAAACTCTTGGATGATCTGAAAAGAAGTGATGAAGACCTGGCGCAAATCTATTGAAGAAGTTGTAGATATCTGGGTAAGTTCATAGATCTGGTCTATTCTGCAAATTTTATCTTGCATAGATCATACGCAGGTTCGCTTCACTGAAGGCGCGTATATACGCGGATCTATTTCAACAAAGGCGCGTATGACCTGTTAGGGTTTTTCTAAAAAGTTGCACGAATGTATACGCGGGTTGTCTTCAGTGAAAGCGCGTATATACGCGGATCCATCTAAATAAAAGCGCGTATGATATCTAAACTGATGGTTGCTCATGGTTGAATGTGTTTCTGCATACTTATTCTGACGTTTGGGTTATCTCTGATATGCTGATTACAGTGGTTTCACTGTTCGGTTTGGAAGCATTGGGCAAAGTATGTTTGTTGATAAGTGAAGGGTTGTGTTGGAGCTGTTTGATCCAGTTTGAAAATTGATGAAACGTGGTCTGCAGTGGATCTGAGGGTTGAAGCCTTCAGTCTGATAATAGAAGGTTTCTGTCAGCAGAGACTGGTGCTAATATCAGGGGGTAGTAGCTCCCTTCCAGGTGAGACTGGTAAACAAGAGCAGGGGGTTGAAGCTCCCTTCTAAGTGAGGCTGGTAAACGAGAGAAGGTTGTAGCCTTCTACAGGTGGGTGCCTGCGTACTGGTATAAGTCTGCACCAGTACATGATTGTAAGAAGTTTTTCCCTATAGTAGAATATTGAAAGTTGAGTCAACGGCAGCGGTGGTTTTCTCCCGACTTGGGTTTCCACCTAAAAATCATGGTGTTCATGTGTGATGCTTTTGTGTGATGTTTCATTCTGTTATTACTGCACATGTCTACTGCTATATAAACATCTGATAAATGAATACATGTAAGGATCTAAGTGAAGAATTGTTTGTTTATTAATATCTCTGTGCATACGCGAGTTCAGTAAAGGGTATCCGCGTATATACGCGAGTCTGGTTAAGTAAAGTAGCGTATGGGTTATTAAAGATTGAAAAAGTAAAAAGATGCTGAGTAAATCCAAAATACTGATTCACCCCCCCTCTCAGTATTTTTCCAACAATTGGTATCAGAGCAGGTCCTTCTGAAAAGGCTTAATCGCTAGAAGGAAGATCAAGCAGGATGAGCAATCACGAGGGAACAACATCTATCAAACCTCCACTCTTCAACGGAAGCAATTTAATCTTCTGGAAAATAAGGATGAGATCCTATCTTCAGTCTATGGGAGCAGATATATGGGCCATTGTTGAACAAGGATATCAATATCCAGCTGCTACACCAACAGATCCAACTGAAAGAAAGAATTATGAATCAAATGCAAAAGCGGTCAATGCTATAATTGGAAGTCTAACTGAAGCAGAATTTGTCAAAGTCATGCAGCTAAATACAGCAAAGGAGATATGGGACAAAATCATCCTAAGCTATGAAGGTGATGCAAAGGTAAAAAGTGAAAAACTTCAATCTCTCAGAATTGAGTATGAAAATTTAAAAATGCATAGTGATGAGAATATTGCTGGTTTCTTTTTACGTGTTGATGATGTTGTAAACCGTATGAGAAATCTGGGAGAAACAATAACCGAATCCACTTTGGTTGAGAAAATTTTGAGATCACTAACGACCAAGTTTGAGTCAAAAGTTTCTGCTCTTGAAGAAAAACAGGACCTTCAAAATCTTACTATGGTGCAACTTCATGGCATATTGACTGCATACGAAATGAGGAGAGGAGGACCATCTGATGTCAAAGAAGCTATTTTTAAAGCTTCTACAAAAGGGAAAGAAGTTCAAAAACCGGAAGGGTCAGGATATATCTCAGAAGAAGATGAGGCAAACTTTGTGAGAAGACTCCAACTAGGAACCGGAAGATTCAATGGTAAGCTTCCTTTCAAATGTTTTAATTGTGGAAGAGTTGGTCATTATGCTGCAAAATGTCCTTATAAAGAAACATCTGCTAAAGAGAAAGAAGTAGCAAGAAGGAATAAGAACCGGTCTAGCACTAAGAAAAGCTACTATACAAATGAAGACAGTGATGGGTTATCTGACAGTGAGGGAGAATGTGAACAAGATCTTAGACTTCTCATGGCATTTGAAAATAATTCTAGAGACGATAAGGATGCTTTTATGGATGCTCTAGATGACAATGATTTTCTTGATCAAAAAAATCAACTCAAAATATGCTTGGAAGAAAGTAAAATAATCATAGAGACTCTGAAAAGGCAGAATGAAGAAGCAAAGAAACATAATGAAAAATTAGAATGTGAAGTAGTAAGTCTAAGAAAAGAACTTGAGAAAGTAAAGACTCTGAATCTTATATTTGCTAAAGGATCTGAAACCTTAGATGAGATTATCAAGGTTCAACAATCTCCTCTGATTAAGACAGGTCTTGGATATACTGGAGAATCCTCTCAGGCTTCAACACCAAATCATCTAAAAGCAGCTACAACTGGTTTACTACATTCAGCCACTCAACAAGGGAATAAAGAATCTTTACAGGTAAATCATGATCATCACAATACAAGGAACACTAAAAGGGATATCTCTCAAAGAAGCAACAATCAACAGGTAAATTCAAATAGAATATTTCATGATCGCAGAAATTTCTACTTCAATGGACAATGTTTCTCATGTCACAATTTTGGTCATAAAGCTGTTCAATGTGTTGCATATAAAACCATCATGACAAGAGAAGCAAGAAAGAAAAGGATGGATATTGAACCAAAAAATAACACCTATAACAACTTTTCTCCTCTTCAAAATGAAGTTGAATGTGCTTATTGCAATAACTTTGGCCATGAAGAATCTAAATGCAGGAGCAAAGTCTAGCCAAAACAACATTTTCCTTCAAGTTCCAAAGTATGGAAAAAGAAGGAATTACAGGTTGAAAATTGTGGGATAGCGTTATTTGCAGAAGGAGAAGAAAATCAATGGTACATTGATAGTGGGTGCTCAAGACACATGACAGGTGACAAAAGAAAACTTCTTTCATATAATGCTCTAGAAAAGGAAAAGAAAGTTACATTTGGAAATGATAATCCTGCTGTAATTAAAGGAAAAGGGTCTGTGTTTCTAAAAGAAAAGGTGAAAGCTAATGATGTCATGTATGTGGATGGATTAAGGCATAACCTGTTAAGTGTAAGTCAAATGTGTGATCAAGGTACAGAAGTTGTCTTCAGTTCAAAAGAATGTGTGGTTCGTGATCTGGATACAGGTAGAACTATTATAAAAGGGAAAAGAACTCCAAGCAACCTATATGTATTAAAGAACTGCAAAGATCAATGTTACTTGAGCAAATCTTCAGAAAATTGGCTATGGCATAGAAGGCTGGGGCATCTAAGCTTCTCTCAAATCAACAAAGCAAGCAGACTTCAAGTTGTTCGTGGTCTTCCCAATATTACTCTACCAGAAAATATCATATGCAAATCCTGCCAATTTGGTAAGCAGACCAGAGTACAATTTAATTGCAAAGAAGGATCATCAAGTAGGCCTCTTGAACTTGTTCATACTGAAATTTGTGGACCTATGAGGAAAAAGTCACCACGTGGAGAAGAATACTATATCTTATTTATTGATGATTTCTCTAGAATGTGTTGGATTGGGTTGCTTAAACACAAATATGAAGCATTTGAGAAATTTCAAATCTTCAAAGCACTAGTGGAAAATGAATTGGATCTAAAAATCAAATGTCTTAGATCTGATCGAGGAGGAGAATATACATCAAATGAATTCTTTGAATTTTGTGAACAACATGGCATAAAGAGACAGTTCTCTGTAGCAGGCACTCCACAACAAAATGGTGTAGCAGAAAGAATGAATAGAACAATTCAACAAATGGCTAGAGCTATGCTTGATGATTCTGGAACTCCTGACATGTTCTGGGGAGAAGCAGCGCATACAGCAGCAAACATTCTCAACAAGGCACATGTTCGGGTAAATAGTGACAAAACTCCATATGAACTCTGGTATGGTAATTCTCCCTCTGTGAAGCATTTTAGAATTTTGGAAGTAAATGCTTTATCAAAAATAATGATGAAAAGCTTGGCAAGTTTGAACCTAGATCAGATGAAGGGATACTTCTTGGTTACTCATCTACAAGCAGAGCATACAAATGTTACAATAAAAGGCTTTGAAAGATTGTTGAATGTATTGATGTTGTCATTGATGAGTCTCCTATAGCTCCTAAAGAAGAAAAACAAGCAACAGAAGAAGATGATGGTGATTTTTGTCCTTCTACATCAAATGGAAATAATATAGACAGTGGATCTAATGAAGAACCTGAAGATGATTTATCAGAGAAAGCTCCATCCAGATATGTTCAAAAGAATCATCCTGAATCTCAAATTTTGGGAAACAAGGAATCAGGTGTACAAACAAGGAGGAATCTTGTGGGATCTTCTAGCTATTTGGCATTCCTGTCCACAATTGAACCCCAAAATGTCAATCAAGCTAGCAAAGATGAATGTTGGATTCAAGCCATGAATGAAGAGCTTGATCAAATTGAAAAGAATCACACTTGGGAATTGGTACCAAGACCACATGGTAAAAATGTCATTGGAACCAAATGGATATTCAAGAACAAGTTAAATGAAAATGGGGATGTTATAAGAAACAAAGCCAGATTGGTTTGCAAAGGGTACACTCAACAAGAAGGTATAGACTTTGAAGAAACTTTTGCTCCTGTAGCTAGACTTGAAGCCATAAGAATGTTTCTTGCTTTTTCAAGTTCTCAACAAATCAAAGTCTATCAAATGGATGTCAAATCTTCTTTCCTCAATGGTGATCTTGAAGAAGAATTTTATATAGAACAACCAGAGGGATTCATTTTGGGAAATGATAAGAATCTTGTTTGTAAACTTAAAAAGGCCCTATATCGTCTCAAACAAGCTCCAAGGGCATGGTACTATCGTCTTGTCTCCATCAACAAGGATTTTCAAAGGGGTCTGCTGATAGCAACTTATACACAAAAATTGAACATGAAAAACTTTTGATTGTGATTGTATATGTTGATGATATCATTTTTGGAAGTAATGAAGAATCCTTGAGTCAAAAATTTGCTTCTGTTATGCAGCAAGAATTTGAGATGTATTTACTTGGGGAACTAACATTCTTTCTTGGCTTGCAAGTGCATCAAACTATAGATGGTATATTCCTATCACAAGCAAAATATCTTAAGAAAATTTTGAAGAAGTATGGCATGGAAGAATGCAAGCCTGTAATTACACCAATGATAACCGGATGCAATCTCAATTCTCATGATGATTCTCCCATGGTGAATCAACCAGAATACAGATCAATGATAGGAAGTCTACTTTATCTCACCGGGACTAGACCGGACATTATGCGTGCTATTGGGATTGTTGGACGATTCCAAGCTAATCCAAAAGAGTCTCATCTTCAGGCTGTCAAAAGAATATTCAAATATCTGCAAGGAACTCAAGACTTTGGACTATGGTATCCAAAGAATGTTGATCTTACTCTTCATGCTTACTCTGATGCAGATTGGGTTGGAAATGTTGATGATCGAAAAAGCACAAGTGGTGGTGCATTCTATATGGGGCCTCGGTTGGTATCTTGGTTCAGTAAGAAGCAAAGTTCTATTGCCTTATCTACTGCTGAAGCAGAATATGTGGCTGCCGCATCTTGTTGCACTCAACTCCTTTGGATGATGCAAACCTTGAGAGATTTTCAAATCAAATGTACTTCTCCTATCTCCATTATGTGTGATAATACAAGTGCCATCAGTATCTCAAATAATCCTGTTATGCATTCAAATACCAAGCACATTCCCATCAAGTATCACTTCTTACGTGAACAAGTGCTTGAACAAAAGGTGAAGTTGGAGTATGTTCCCTCCAAAGAACAAGTTGCTGATATCTTTACCAAACCTCTGCCCAGGGAAGCGTTCGAGTATCTAACACAGAAGCTGGGAGTATTCTCTGCCAGTCAAAAGAACAAATCTGCAGAAATTCAGAAGATTAAATTGGATACGCGTGTTTCCTGAAACACAGTAGCGTATATACGCAAGTATATGAACAGAAAGTCGCGTATGGATAGTTGCTGACTATTTTTGGTTGGGGTCAGCATTTTGCAGTACTTTTTTATTTTTTGGATATGAAAAAACATTTGATGAAAAGAAGACAAGCACAGGAAGGACAAAATTCAGGGGGAGATGAAGGAATGTGAAGTTTTCCATTTTTCACTTTCCATACGCGGGTTATGTGAATAAAAGCCGCGTATACACGCGATTTCCTGCAGACACAGTCGTGTATGCATTGATGCTGAAGAAATTTTTACAGCAGCTGAAGATCAGGAGTACCAGTTCAGGGGGAGCATCAGTCTGACTACTGATGATTGTATTGTTGGCACTTTATCTGCTTATTTCTCAATTCTAACTGTTAATAACATGATACCTGGTTTCTTATGATGAAGATTATGATTGCTTGAGATAGAAGTCTTATGATTCAGAGTTATGGACAGATCATGCAGAGTTTGTTGCTGATGACTTACTGTTGAGGGTGTTCAGGTTGCACAAGCTAAGGAGGAGCTTTGGTCATTTAGAAAGGATGCATTGGATGCAAAGTTTCAAGGGGAACAGTAGCCTTGCTGGGTGTAATGCATTGTTGGCATTATAATGATTCTGAAATGTAATCTCTTTCTTGAGGTCTTTTTGGTAGTAGTCATGAAAAGTCATATTTGTAATTTGATAAAAAGGGCATGATGAGACCCATGATGTAATATTCATTTTGTAAACCCACTTGGTTGGGTAGTTGAGTCAAAGTGTGTAAACCCACTTGGTTGGGTACTTGAGTCTCATATGTAAATCCACTTGGTTGGATCTTTGATGCAATTATGAGTCCTTGATGCTAGGAAATTCATAGAGTCATATACTTCATTGAAAAATATGTTTGAAGATTCGACATGAACTCAGGGGGAGCTTGGTCACTTCAGTGTACATAGGATCTGCAGAACTCTTCCTTGTGTTGGTTTTGATCCGCCCTTTGCCCTTGATGTCAAAGGGGGAGAGTGACATGGTGTTTGAATTCTTAATGTAGTGACATGGTGTCTTTGAATTCTTAATGTATCTATCTGTTGTGGTGATCAAACACCATCGTGGTTGCCATCAAGTCCAAAGGGGGAGATTGTTGGCAATATGATGCTGAGTGTTGTCCTTGATGGCAACCCACTTGATGAAGATGATGGCAACCTACTTGATGAAGTTGTGCTTGATAGAATATGTCTTGATGAACTTGTCAAATGATGTATCTACAGTGAGTACAGAAGGTAAAGAAGAAAGGAATTCAGTATGTGCTAGATCTATGATGAAAAGATTATGTCTCAAGGCATACGCGGATTTGTCTAGGAGAAGTCGCGTATGCACGCGGGAAATAACGTGCCAAGTCACGTATGTGAAAAAGCGCTCATAAAGTGCAAAACCAGGGGTAACCACCATGGTATTGACCCATTGTATTGAGTAATGATTCGTCTATGTGACCCCGCCCAAGAATACCATCAAAAGTAATGTGGTTTTGACCCATGGTATTGATAAAGGGTAAACCTATATAAGGAGAAGAAATTCATTGTGCAAAGTATAGAAAATTTCTGGGCTTTAATGTATACTTCACTCTGAAGTATATCTGCATGGTGGAACTTTGTTTTTAATTGATAGATCTGATTCTATAATGTATCTATGAACATTATGAAGGTCCAAGATCTCTAGATCTTGAAATGGAGAAACTCTTGGATGATCTGAAAAGAAGTGATGAAGACCTGGCGCAAATATGTTGAAGAAGTTGTAGAAATCTGGGTAAGTTCATAGATCTGGTCTATTCTGCAAAGTTTATCTTGCATAGATCATACGCAGGTTCGCTTCACTGAAGGCGCGTATATACGCGGATCTATTTCAACAAATGCGCGTATGACCTGTTAGGGTTTTTCTAAAAAGTTGCATGAATGTATACGCGGGTTGTCTTCAGTGAAAGCGCGTATATACGCAGATCCATCTAAATAAAAGCGCGTATGATATCTAAACTGATGGTTGCTCATGGTTGAATGTGTTTCTGCATACTTATTCTGAAGTTTGGGTTATCTCTGATATGTTGATTACAGTGGTTTCATTGTTCGGTTTGGAAGCATTGGGCAAAGTATGTTTGTTGATAAGTGAAGGGTTGTGTTGGAGCTGTTTGATCCAGTTTAAAAATTGATGAAACGTGGTCTGCAGTGGATCTGAGGGTTGAAGCCTTCAATCTGATAATAGAAGCTTTCTGTCAGCAGAGGCTGGTGCTAATATCAGGGGGTAGTAGCTCCCTTCCAGGTGAGACTGGTAAACGAGAGCAGGGGGTTGAATCTCCCTTCCAGGTGAAGCTGGTAAACGAGAGAAGGTTGTAGCTTTCTGCAGGTGGGTGTCTGCGTACTGGTATAAGTCTGCACCAGTACATGATTGTAAGAATTTTTTCTCTATAATAAAATATTGAAGGCTGAGACAACGGCAGCGGTGGTTTTCTCTCGACTTGGGTTTCCACCTAAAAATCATGGTGTTCATGTGTGATGATTTTGTGTGATGTTTCATTCTGTTATTACTGCACATGTCTACTGCTATATAAACATCTGATGAATGAATACATGCAAGGATCTAAGTGAAGAATTGATTGTTTATTAATATCTCTGTGCATATGCGAGTTCAGTAAAGGGTATCCGCGTATATACGCGATTTTGGTTCATTAAAGTAGCGTATGGGTTATTAAAGAATGAAAAAGTAAAAATATCTGAGTAAATCCTAAATACTGATTCACCCCCCCTCTCAGTATTTTTCCAACATCTCTTTCATGTCTAAACTATTTTTTCCTTTATTTCAATGGCTATTTTAATCATAATTAGAATCATGCATTGTATCTGGAATTATGAGTAACATGACCTAGTATTTACAACCCTTCTCCAACTCTTAGTAGTGTGAAAAAAAATTGTACTTGCAGTCTAATAAAAATTGGTACCTATGCCAACTCTTGCCCAGTTGATCATGTAATAGAAGTATTCATCTAGCACAACATGATGATGTCAAGTAGCTAAAAGAATACCTTCCTATTCTATTTCTTACCACTTTACAATTTCTAGAACGTGGCATTGAATTTTATTCATTTATGCTCTGGTCTAATCTACTCAAGTGGTATATGTTGTCTTGACGTTACTTTATTGTTGTTGGAGATCCATTTCTGGAAATGGATACTCCACTTCCAATAGACATACTAGTTGTTGCAATACTATAAATCAATTTGCATATGTTGTTTAACACACTCACTAGGAGTATAAATAAATGATGTAGAAATACTTACAAACATTCTGGCCAATGCACCCGTCAGAGCATTATTTCCCATTTTTGTAAATGGACTCATGGAGCTTATCTATTGTAAATTAGTGTTTATTCCCAAAGACTCCTCACTTATAAGAGGGTCTGCCACCAATTTTTTAATATATTATAATATTTATATTTGCTACACCTATTTCCTTGAGTAGAAGAAATAATTAGTACAAACACACGCAGTGAGCTATTAGAATGTCATATGTACTTTTAGATTGATGAAACCTAGTTTGGTTAACGGAGTAAATTAATGGAACATGGTTGGGGTCTTGTATTACCAAAAAACTTGAACCATTGAGATGGCCAAAATTTTGTTAGCACAATATTGGAAATGAGTAATCATGTCATGTTTGTATCCAAACCTGGTATGCAGTGTAAGGTTCCATAATGTTGGACACCTAATCCTCCTAGGGTTAATGTGGAAGGTGAACAGTCAAAGAGGAGTCCAAGAGACCACCTGGAATGCGAAACCAAGGGTCACTCCAATGTATTATATATGTATCATTGTGAGTAATAGAGCATCCAATCTTTATATTTCATGTCTTCTTGTGCATACCATGCGTGTCTTTAACATGCCATCAAAGCAATAGGTGAGACCTTGGCATTTTCAGATTCTACCAGCTCTATTTATAGCATTCTTGCCCTTGTAACTCCCTCCGGCTCCTGGAAGCCCTGCCTCTCTACCTGCTCCTGGAAAAAATATCCCCTGCCCACTGCACATTCCTCTCACTGTACAATTTAGCATTTGCATTAAAGAAAATTTTATGTGAATACACACTCCTCATCACCAGTCCTGGGGATACCACTATGCATTCTCCTCTCTTATTTTTTAGGCAGTAGAGCTAGCTTTTAACACTCAGTGTGCACAGTCGACCCTTCGGTTACTTGATCGACTCAGTACTCTCGTGGCTCCTCACTCCTGCACTCTCTGACCTTTGGCTCTCTCACCTCCCATCTGTGCCTATCGGCCTCCCTCAACACCTTCAACCTCTGTACTGTCAGCTCCCCTCAGCTCCTTACTGCACTACCTTTGCGCCTCGGCTCCTCCTACCTACCTAACCATCGTAGGCCTCTTTCAACACCTGCTCAACACCACTCATCATTACTTAGAGCTCTACTAGACTCCCACCTTTGCTCCCACTAGCCTCTCACTCGACTCACATGCTAGCTCCCTCCTCTACCCCTCCGGCTCACACCTCCCTCCCACCGGCTCACACATGTGCACTCTATGGCGTCTGCTCTTATGGCCCTCGATACACCACTGTCGACCTGCCATACTCCATACTACTATGTGCCTCCTCAAACACCGCCTCCTCCACATTTTGTCTCTTCCGCCAACCCCTCCACCTCCCTCCCTATATGCCCTCCCTCCACACTGTGGCCTCCCAACGAAAACTCCCTCCACACCGTGGTCTCCTCCATGCATCTCTCCCTCCCACTACAACACTAAATTGCATATAGTTATGCCTAGCTGAAGGAGAATTCAAATTTGAAATCTATTTATCTTGTTTCGATCATTGATTTTTCGTTGGGTATTGTGTGGCACGTCGTTGCAAAGATGCACTAGGTTGAGTTATTCTTGTTCTAACGCCCCCAAAAAAATTTCTAGAAGCTACCACTATTACATAACTCATGGACAAAAGGAAATTTTAGAGTTTGTTGATAGAAGTTTCTTTTTGTGGCTCTCACTACAGTTCGTTGTAATTGTTGAGTTGTGTTTCTAAGTTATTTCTTGAATTGTTTTAATGATGACATGAAACAAACACAAATATTATGGTTTATAATATCCTGCACTATTGGGAAACAAAATGGAATGTTAAAACAGTAGCCATCTTGTACACAACACATGCATTGTTATACGTGACCACTCACTTATGGTTATCAGTTGGTAATTAACTGTTCCATGGATATATAGGCAAAGAAAATGTTTGAATGTGGTTGTTTACAACATTACATTAGAGTCATGGAGTTGGTGTTCCATGTTTCCCAATGGTTCAATGCGTTCTCAAACCACACATTTGATGATCTAGCTGGATATAAAGATCAACTCTGTCTATTAAGAAGTTCCAAGAAGTTCGGGCCATAAACTCTTCTATAACATAGTATCAAATCGGTGGGTATTTTCTCATAAATTTGCTACTAGTTCAGTTCATTTTGTCTTAATAGAGCTATTCTCATTATCAGGGTCATACACTTAAATGCATTATATTTCTCTGAGCTTTGTGTTGAGTTGAAACTCTTTTCGGGTGTCATTTTCTCTTGTTGAGACCAAATTTTTTACTTATTGAATCTCAAATATTGTTTATAGTCTTTTTCTACTTGGATTCTACTCTCTTCTTAATGTGATTAGAGTACAAGTGGGTATATTTTCTTCATTATCATATTGTTTGTTAACAAAATGGTCAGAATTGACAATTTATTAGAGTTATCAACAACTCTAATCATGTCTATTGTTGAAAGTACAATGAAGATCAATAAAGACTCTCTCTCTAAAATTCAGACCTATATCCATATGCACAAGAAAAAATTGAGTTTTTGCAACTTGAATCTAAATTCTAGAAAGATGAAATTTAACATATTTGTCATTCTAAAATGTTCAAGGTTGAAACAAACATCCATCAATGAACAACAAGTGAGGTTGAGGCTAGTTCACAATCACTTCCCATTTCAAGAGAAGATTTGTATGCAGATGCAGAAGCTCAGGTTCCACCTCCAAAACCCATAATCAAACCTTGGGAATAACTTGTCCATAATGAGCACAAAATAGGTCTTGGATATGACAAGGAGGTGTCCTTTCATATTCTAGACTATTCCAAGCCCATCAAATTTCAAAGTGTTAGATTTCTTCATGATAGCTCACCTTCAGTTGTTCTAGATTCTACTCCTCTTCCATAGCAGCAACAACAAATTATAAAATTCCAACACTCTGACTGAGTTGGCCATATGAAAGATCATTGTTTTGATCTTCACCTATGCAAGCACTATGGTGAGCACACTCAGTATTCACACAGATGCTTCAGAAACAAGCCTCCTGCAATAAAAAAGATTAATCTTGGATGGATCGCTTCTTGGTAATGGGCATCAATGGCCAAGAAGGTGTTTCAGTCATATGTCAGAACTTGTTTTAGATTATTGAACAGTCTTGAAATTGAGTTTTTTCCATCATCTCACCTTGTATCTAACAGGCGGGAGGAATGATGGTCATCTACAAGCTTCAAAGCCACATCAAGCGAGCTTGGACCACAACCTGTCATTCCAGATTCAGATTTGTAGCTAGAGACACAGCAGTTCAAGTGAGCATTAGCCACAACCTACCATTCCAGATTCAGAGTTGTAGCCAGAAACACAAATTCCCATGAGCATTCTTTTTTTCGGTGGTCAACCTTAAACCATATATGTGAGGTTGATTTTCTTCCTCTTCAAAGAATTGGGGACACTTCCTCTAGCAAAAAACTTCAGCTTCTTGCCAGTTTTGGAGGAGTTCTAGGAAATGCATCAAGCATTCCAGAGTTGATGGTCATCCTTAAACCATCGTAGGTTATAAACCCCCCTTCTTCTAGGTTGAAGGTATCCCTCTTCAAAACATTAGGAGCACTTCCTCTAGCTAGATTTGGAAGAGTTCTAAGAACTTCACTAAGCATTCCAGTGTTGGTGGTCATCCTTAAACCACATCCTTATGTCAACATTTCAGAGAGCACATTCAGCCTAATGTTGCCATGCATACTTTGCAGATTTTTATTACAGCTCTCTTCTTGGACCCATACATACCCCTTCATATTAAGGGGGGAATGTTGGACACCTAATCCTCCTAGGGTTAGTGTGGAAGGCGAATAGTCAAAGAGGAGTCCAGGATACCACTTGGAATATGAAACCAAGGGTCACTCCAATGTATTATATATGTATCATTGTGAGTAATAGAGTATCTCACGTTTATCTTACATGTCTTCTTGTGCATACCATGTGTGTCTTTAACACATAAAATGATGCATTGTTTAGGAGAATATTTTGTATGGTACACCCTTTGCCCTCGTTTGCTTTTTTTTCCTTAACGTGATTAAATTATTTTTTGTTTCTGTTGTGAAACTTAGGTTTTAATCCAAAATTAGTGGGGTTGTTAGAGTGAATTTTAAAGTTTCTACTTGGGCACTTGAGGTGCTGTGAAAATCACAAAGGAGCAGTATGTGTAAAATCAGTTCTTTTCATATTAAATTATTTTGAATTGATTTTTTCCAGCAATTGCAATAATTGGATATAGGTACTAGAGATTTTCTTTTTGCAGGTAGGGAAAGAGGTCCTTGTGTGGGCATATGCATGCTAGATAATAAACATAACAGTAACAAATTTTCAGGACAAAAAAACGAGAGAAAGCCAAACAAATAGCATTAAATTCATTTTGAAAAGCACGATATATAGGTTCTTTATGATCTATATAACTCTTTAAACATTACTTTTTACAAATTCATCACCGGATTCTCCAAATCCATCTTTGTACACCGCTGCAATATTCTCTCCTCAACAATACACTTTATTATCAACTGATATACAATCATTGGTTTGTCTTGCCCCATCCTGTGATATAATGATTAAGCTCATAAAAGAAAAAAATGATTGAAATATAGACCATATATAATAATTGTATCTGCACTTGGAAAATTGATTCCAACCCCTCCCATCCCATTGCCTGAGTTGAAATAAGAAAAATAAAAAATTCGTTATCTGGGATACTGAAGTTATTTATTTAATGTTTCTTTTCTAATGTTGAAGTTCTCCCATCCATTCGACAATATACAAAATATAATAAGTTCAAGTAGTCCTCCAGTATATCAAGCATCCCTATACACCTTGTTTCAATTGTGGAAGAACCTTTCTAATACTTGAAGCTTTCTAGACATTGTCACTAGCATCTCAAATACCTTTCTTATGAAATGAGTCACATTTTCTTGTCCTAGGAAAATATATGATGATTTAAAATCTCAAAGGAGGATAATTTATGGAATTATATTCAAGTATTAATTGTAACAAGATCCTGTAGGACTCATAAATCAGGGTTTGCTGAATATTCGTCTCTTGAAAATAAATTCTGGCACCTTTTGAAACAACTACACAAAGCCTTCCATATAATGCTCAAATAACATAAGAAAGTGATGATTTCAATTGCCATGAAATTCGTAGAGGAAGATAATAAATTGAAAGAAAATAATATTGTGATCATGTTCCTCCCATGTTCAAGCACATATGAGAGTTTTGCAATAACTACAATAGATGTGAGGCATCGTAGATCTGCTTTCTACAGGTACACGAGGTCTCCATTTTTATTGAAGTATCAATAAAAAGCGTATTTTCACTTCCATAGTCTCCTTAACCTTCCCATCCTCTATTCGAATCCCTATAACATCCATGGAATTAAATTCCTTCTCAGATGAGTCTTGTCATGTCATAGTCCTCAATTGAATAAGAAATAATCCCACCTAAAACAAATATAGTTCCTCCCAAAATGTGCTATAGGACCAAATCACGCATTCCTCTAGGGTTCTATGACCACAAAACCACCTTGAATATAGACAAACAAGCCCACAAAAATATGCAAGTCTGAGGCAACAACTTGTCATGTTCCCTTGTTGGTCGCTCCATCCAATTTGCTTGACAATGAAATTCCTGTTATCAAACTAGTAACCCAACTTTTGGCCTTTGTTAGGCAGGCTTGTTTCCCTGAAAATGTCTTTTTTTTTGGCTCCACTAATTTTCTATAACCAAACACTATAGAAAAACTTGAGATAAATTTCGAAATGTGTCAAAACTCCTCAATTAAGTCCCAAATTTAACCCAAGACTTGCCTGATGGATTCGTATTTTACAACATAAGGCTTCAACCAAGACTTTTCCAACGCTTGGAGCTTGTCATGATTATCTATTTCCAGCCACCTTGAGGGATGTTAAGGAAGTATGCATGGTTGTAACTCCTCCATGTCTCTCCTCACCATGGTTTTGGAGAGGAAAAATTCAAATGAAGAGGGTGTATTATCATTGAAACTCGGGAACACTGTCAAAGAGTTTCCATGATATATTTAAAAACATCCTAAAGTTAGAAGAAGCTGGAATTGTCCATGAAAATGAGATGTTATTTCCTTTTTTTTCAATTCCCTTATCTAACATTAACTTTCTCACGTTGACTACATCATCCCATAGAAGTAGCATAAATGTTCGACAATGTCACATATGTTCCATTAAAGCGTCTCAAGTGGCCAAGGAGGTCAACCATGCATGCATGATTCTCCACTCTAGGCTTCACCTAAAACTATCTACTATTTTGATTGAAATGATGCTAGACTTCATCTACTGGTCCTGCATGGTTGCGGGAAAATAAAATAGCAATGAAGGTGATATGGCCTACCTTAAGGCATGCTTCTTGTATTTCATAAAAGAGTGTTAGGGCATCTTCCTCATGCCCATGCACTCGATACCCACACTACAGAGCTACTAATTATCACATGAAGGAAAAATAATTGCTATGGTAATAGAGTTAGGCTTCACCTATGCAACTTGCATTCAACTTAATATTTCCATGGATTCAACACTATGACCAAATTGAGTATATCTCACATTGAATGCACTCCATGTAATTACATCTAGGTTCATTCCTGTCATTTTGAATTTGATAAAAGATCCCCAGCACCTCATCACAATATACATTCAATGCATAACAAGAAATTACTACATTCTATGAAATCAGATCCCTCTTTGGCATATTCAAAAACACTTCATATGCATCATCCATTTTTTTTTTTTTTGCAGCGCTGCTAATTCTGCACAAGAAGTGAGAGCACTAGAAATAGTGACTAAATTAGATTTCACTCCAGCTAGCTCCATTTTATAAAATATCTCACTACACCATTGTTGAGACCATTCAACTCATACTTAGATATCATCACACTCCAATTTATCACATTGGGGTTTGACCTTCCTAGCTACATTTGGTCAAGTACCTTTCCTTCCTCTTCACAATTTCTAATTTTGAAATTGTATAAATTTGAATAACTGATATATTATTCACCGAGATTCTCCTGATCACACACTATTTTAGCTTCATGCATAATACAGAATCTCTTCTACCATTGATCATCACATGCGGAAATAAAATCAATTGCATGCATACATTAAAACCACAAACAATCACACATATGAATACAGTATTTAATGGGAAAGCTTAAAGCTGAAAACCCCAACTATCTGTATATTATATGTCATGGAGATCATGTAACAATCATAGTACAAAAGCTCCTCACAAGCTCTCATACACACCCTCAATTGCTACACACTATCAAGCTAGATCTAGCAAAACACATGCTCCAATCTTTTGCCACTTGATAGCCAGCCTCTATTGCGTAATTAATGCTATGGGATGGCTTCATTAAATAGATAAACCACCTGGCTTGAACTGCGCAATCCTCATGGGCTACTCCACCTATCTGTGTGTTGCAAATAGCAACAATATAGTCACAATTGATAGTTAACCTGCTCTTTCACCTATTTCTGCACTGGTCTCCACTGAAACTGTCCATGCACTGAAGTTAACTGATGCATTCTTTAGTTGATTAATGAGTTTATAATTAGTGAATTAATTAATAATTAATTCACACCACTCTCACTAATTGTATCAATTAGTTAAACTGAATACAAATAGCTCAACTATGTTTAGATTAGTTAAACCGAATACAACTCCACTAACTTCCTCAATCAACTCCACCAAACTCTGTCACATGAGTTCTAACTGAAGTATCCATGCAATAGCTCCACTTAACCCTCATGAATAGCGTAATTCCTTCTGTCAGCTCCTGTGCCACATCTGTGCACTTAACTGAAGTGCTCCAAGAGAATAAGATAATGTTTATAGTCCAAATATTATTAAGAGCTAACAATATTCGACATATCTATTTTTAGACTGGCAATCTAAAAATAGATTCCGCCCAATATGTCTAAAAATAGAAGTCCATCTATTTTCCCAACTTGACCAACCATCCACAAATAGCATCCCGCAAC
The DNA here is from genome assembly GCA_034641835.2 of Pinus albicaulis. NCBI lineage: Eukaryota > Viridiplantae > Streptophyta > Pinopsida > Pinales > Pinaceae > Pinus > Pinus albicaulis. Next base: position 1,082,168,222 of record CM076583.1, read on the forward strand.
TCATAGAACATGATCCATATGTCTAAAAATAGACATAGTCTAAAAATAGACTTTGCGCCAAAAATAGCCTGCGGGCCCACTTAGTGAAGGTGACTTCTTTCCACTAAGCTCCTCATTTTGTTGCAATATCAACACTCCCTCTCAAAAAGATAAGGATTATCTACAACCCCTATCCTGCCCCTGTGGTATTCAAATTTTCCTTGAGTGCCCTCGCTGGAAGATATCGTTTGGTCCCGACTCTTCCGTGGGAATGTATGAAAGTAACACAGATCTTCCGTCGACACAATCTCTCGAGTACAGATGATACCGATCCATGAAGCTGCCACACCAACTCATCCTCTTGTCTGTACCATAATCCATATCCCGATGTGCCTCTGAGATATCTCAATACATGCTTCCCCGCCTTCCAAAAGAGCTTGGTAGGCTTAACCATAGCTCGTGAAAGCTGGTTAACTGCATAGCATATATCGGGTCGTGTATTGACCAGATACATAAGCGACCCCACCAACTGTCGATAAACAGTGGCATCCACTACCTCCGCTGAAGTAGCATCCTCCTTCCTCCAACCTCCAGGAAGAGGAGTATCATCAGGCTTGCAGCCATGCATGTTGAACTTCTCCAGTATCTCCCGGGCATACTTACCCTAAGAAACAAACAGTCCACCACTGCGCTGCCAAATTTCCAATCCCGGGAAATAATGAAGGAGGCCCAAGTCCTTCATCTCAAACTCCTTTGCAAGATCATCCTTGCATGAGTGTATCAACAGTTCATCACCTGTAAAAATCAAATCATCACATAAAGTACAATGATCAGCAACTTACCCTCCACCACAATCTGGTACAGGTTAGGATCCGCCTCACTCTTGGAGAATCCAAGTCCGGTGAAATAACTGTCTATCCGTGTGTACCAAGCACGAGGTGCTTGTTTCAACCCATACAGCGCTCTCTTGAGCCTGCACACACACTCAACGTTGAAGACCTGAAACCTCTGACCGCCGATGCACACCTCCTCCTCGAATGACTCCATTGAGGAAGCATTGACATATCCATCCTACCGAGAGACAAAAATCGTCTCGTATGGAAGAATACCGCGACAAAAAGGTCTCCTCACAATCGATCCCTCAACTGGTGAAAGTCCCTGCAACAAATCGTGCCTTATACTTCTGTTGATCCCGCTTGCATCATGTTGCCCACTTTGGAGTATCCATCTCAAACCCACCCGGGCCCACCGTATTTCCTCTTCCGCCTAGTGGACACTCCCATGCAATCGGTTCTCGACAATCGAATCATACTCTTCCACCATGGCATCTACCCATGCGAGATCCTCCACATATTCCTCGAAATAGGATGGCTCTGTCACGATACACTTTCTCATAAGAGCCATGTATCCAGTATACCGGTCAGGTGACTGTCTCTGTCTGCGCTGTGATGTAGGTGCTCCTACAACCTTCTCTGCATCTTGAGCCAGTCTCTCAACTTTTGTAGTGCGCTTCCGCCCTCTGATGGTTGGCACTGCCTGAGTGGTCTCTTCCACTCCATGAACCTCATCTTGTGGATGATCCACATCCTGAGACTCATCCTTAGGAACTAATAGCTCCTCATCTGCATGCAAGTGTGGCTGCCTCTCAAGCGAACACTTCATGGCTTTCTCCTCATGAAATTTGATATCCCGTCGCACAACAGTCTTGCGATTGTCTGGAAATTACACACGATAGTTGTGGGGCGTATCAGTGTACCCCAAAAATATCCCAACCTCCGCATTCGGCTCCAGCTTCTTCCTAGCATCCTTCGTCACATGAATTTAAACAAGTGAACCAAAAATCCTCAAATGGGAAATATCAGGCTTCTTACCATAAAATGCCTCCTCGGGTGTACTCATTCCAAGTATCCTGTGAGGACAACGGTTCTACACATATACTGCAGTATTGCATGCCTCAGCCCACAAGTGTATGGGTAGGCCCTGATCATGCAACATCGCCCGTACAGCACCCACGATCTTTATGTTCTTCCGCTCAGCAACCTCGTTCTGCTGTGGGTTATGAGGTGCTATGAGCTCTCTTCGAATTCCTTCTGCGCTGCAAAAGTCCTTGAATTCGCCAGAGATGAATTCAACACCATTGTCGCTCCTAAGAGCCTTCACCTGCTTCCCTGATTCTTTCTCCACCAGCACCTTGAACTCACAGAACTTTGAGTATGTCTCGCTCTTCTTCTGCATGAAGAAGATCTAGCACTTCTGAGAAAAATCATCAACAAAGATCACACACCGTGCTTTGATCAAGCGAAGTCATGAAGGAAAGGTCGACACATGGTTCTAGAAATCTTCTCAAGGATCGTCGTGGCGTGACTATCCTTCTCGTGAAAGGTGGCTTTCATAAATTTTCCCAAGGTACACCCCTTGCACTGATCTGACTACGCAAGAGTGCCTTTAGGAAGCCCAGTAGAAATCTGCTGCAGTATCTTCAAAGCTCCATGGTGAAGGTGGCCCAATCTCCGGTGCCACAACTCGCCATCATCCCGGCTCACCACTCCTTCTGCCTTGCCTGCCATTGCTTCGCAGCCATCTACCTGCAATTGATAAAGGCTGAAATTCCTAACCTATGGTCTCCGTCTCACTCGCCTGCCTTACCGCATGTGCCTTCCCTACAGAAGACAACATCATATCCCTTGTCTTCTAACATCGCCACAGAGATAAGATTCTTCTTCAATCCTCGAACATGCATCACTTCCTTCAATACGAAGGGTTTACCAGACTCCCTCTCAAAGGAAATGGTACCGATACCGGTCGCACTGTATCTACCATCATCGCCCATCTTGATGTGCACTCCAAGATCTTTCTCATCCGTACCGCAAAACAGCCCCATCTCCTCTCATGTGAAAAGATGCACCAATGTCAAGAAACCACACTGAACCCATCACACTTGAGACCAAGCATGCGATCAGTGAAAAATCCAGCTCAAACTGCGAGGCTAAGGCCTCTCCAGCTGCAGTTCCAGTAGCCTGCTTATTTTTCTTCTTCTGTGGACAATTTGTGGCGTAATGTCCGTGTTGGTGACAATGAAAGCACTTCACCTTGGACATGTCTTGCTTCTTGCCTTTCACACCGGATTGAGAAGCTTTCTTTCTCTTCCCCTTATTTGCTTTGGCAGCCAAAGCGCAATTCTCTTCATTAGATTTATTTGATGAAGATCCGTCCCTGGTACTTAGCATTATCTCCTCTTGCACAAGATCCGACCAAAGTCGCTCCCATCCTGGCAATTTCTCCCGACCATTGACAGAGTCCTGATAGGAATGCCAACTCTTCGTAAGCCCAAGGAGAGCCAATTTCACCAATTCCTCGTCATCAACAGTAACCCCCACACTTCCCAGCTCATCCTTGCATTGGACAAACTTCGTGAGGTACTTGGGCATACTGTTGCCTTTCTCCATTTTTATGTTCTAGCTTGTCCTCTAGGCGCTAATCTCCTCCGATCGCTTCATTGAACAAATCTGTCGTTTTCTCATTTACATGGGAGAAGCCTTACCATGCAGGCTGGACATTATGTGATCCTTCACACCTTCCAACAGAATCCTTCGACACTTTGTTGTCTTCTTTTGCCATGCGTCAAGTGCGGCAGCATCGCTAGAAGCAGGTTTTGGAATTTCTGCATCTATGAACTCCTTCAACCCAATGTCATCCAGCACCGCCTCCATCCTATCCTTCAATGCAATATAATTCGAGCTGCCCTCAAGGGCATACTCCAATCGCAATCCGTTGAAAGACATCTCAACTTCGATACCAAGAAAACACTGCTGCAAATTCGAATTCCACCAGCACAAAACTCAACCGCTTCAATGTTTTGCAATTGCTCCGATGATCAATAAAGCTCTGATACCATGTAGAAATTTGAATAACTGATATATTATTCACCGAGATTCTCTTGATCACACACTATTTTAGCTTCATGCATAATACAGAATCTCTTCTACCATTGATCATCACATGTTGAAATAAACAATGCATGCACACATTAAACGACAAACAATCACACATATGAATACGTATTTAATGGGAAAGTGAAAGGAAAACCCCAACTATGGAGATCATGTAACAATCATAGTACAAAAGCTCCTCACAAGCTCTCATGCACACCCTCAATTGCTACACACTATCAAGCTAGATCTAGCAAAAACACATGCTCCAATCTTTTGCCACTTGATAGCCAGCCTCTATTGCATTTTCAATGCTATGGGATGGCTTCATTAAATAGATAAACCACCTGGCTTGTACTGCGCAATCCTCATGGGCTTCTCCACCTATCTGTGTGTTGCAAATAGCAACAGTATAGTCACAACTGATATTTAACATGCTCTTTCACCTATTTCTGCACTAGTCTCCACTGAAATTGTCCATGCACTGAAGTTAACTAATGCATTATTTAGTTGATTAATGAGTTTATAATTAGTGAATTAATTAATAATTAATTCACACCACTCTCACTAATTGTATCAATTAGTTAAACTGAATACAAATAGCTCAACTATGTTTAGATTAGTTAAACTGAATACAACTCCACTAACTTCCTCCATCAACTCCACCAAACTCTGTCACATGAGTTCTAACTGAAGTATCCATGCAATAGCTCCACTTAACCCTCAATAATAGCGTAATTCCTTCTGTCAGCTCCTGTGCCACATTTGTGCACTTAACTAAAGTGCTCCAAGAGAATAAGATAATGTTTAGAGTCCAAATATTATTAAGAGCTAATAATATTCGACATATCTATTTTTAGACTGGAAATCTAAAAATAGATTCCGCCCAATATGTCTAAAAATAGAAGTCCATCTATTTTTTTCCGACTTGACCAACCATCCACAAATAGCATCCTGCAACTCATAGAACATGATCCATATGTCTAAAAATAGACTTTGCGCCAAAAATAGCCTGCGGGCCCACTTAGTGAAGGCGACTATTTTCACTAAGCTCATCATATTGTTGCAATCTCAACAGAAATGTCTTGTAGTCATGGTGTTCCATGTAACTGTGGATTTCACTGCCCTACTCTAGGGCCAAAGAATCAGTGTGCGCCTTGAGGACAATTGGAAGGTGTGTCTCCACTAAGTCCTCCCTGTTGTGTTTGGTAATATATCTTGAGGGCTTCCTGGCACTTTCCATCCCTAACACAAACTCTGATAATAACATTCCATGCGGGAACATTTCGCTTGGAAATTTTTTCAAACACCCGACTTCTTCCCTTCATACTTCTACAAAAAGAATACATGTAAAAAGTGTAGCAGGATTACCCAAAAAGAGGCAAATTAGTGATATGGGAATTTCAATTTGCATGAGAAATTCTAGCCTTGTATCGATCTCAGATTCAAGCCAGTACACCTTTATCTCCATATTAAGCCATTTGGTATTAAACAGCTCTATCAACATCACATTGGGATTCAATTACAACTTAATGTGCCCAATAAGCAACACCCTTTGGGTAAAATAGACCCATGAAAAAGAAGCTACCAACACCTGCAAAAACTGGTTATCTTTATATCTCATGTTTGTTTTCAAATATATTTAAATCCCACCTTATTTCGGGTTTCTTTCTCTTAAAAGAGTTTTTTGATGTTGATGATTGTTGGATGACTCTAGTTTTCCCATCTGTTATCGAAGGACCTTCCAAAACAACTGCATTTTTTTATCCTACTCTTTCTTCCTTACCTTTGCCTCAAAAGTCTCTAGGCCAAAATTCAAATCCAAGTTTGGCCAGGACCAGATTCTATCATTGTTAGGAGTTTGAACTTTTTTCAATCCCATTAAGGATGTCGGATATGGGGTATAAGAATTACAATAGAGGTCAAAATATGAGAACTACTTGGAGTGAATGGGTGAGAAATTGAAGAGTCCGAGAAATTATATGCAAACACAGCTGGAAAAGAGGAAGAGTTGAATCCAGAGAGGTGCCCCTGTACAGAAAACCAGGTGATTGCATTGGATATGAAGATGTTGGAGTTGTAGATGATGAGAACCCAGTAGGTGGACTATATATATCGACATGGAATGAAGGAATGCATTTCCCTTGCCCTACACTAAATAATGTCTGGGGAACAATCATAGAAAATGGATATTTTAGCCTCGTAGGTGCATATGCTAGCATTGAAACTATAGTAATTGGTCCTCCAACGTGAGACCAAAGAGTCATATTTCATTTCACCAACCATTTTAAGGCCTAGAATGGAGGAAGATTGATTGCCCACAACTCGTGCATTTCCTCGAGAAGCAATAGAATCATCTGCATCTATTGCGTCATCCATACAGAGACCATCATTCAAGTCAAAATCATGCTCAATGTGTTTTTATCCACCACAAGAACCATTGTTTCTATTAGATATGCCCACTAATTCAGTCTCCCTGTGATCTGAAATTAAGCCTAGTCCATTTTCTTCACTCCCTTCTACACAATTCAAATCCAAATCAAGTTTCACACTCGAGTGTATATTGGTTAGGGTGGCTGGTGATGAATTATGTGCTGGAAATTTTGCAGTGATTGTTGTCTCTTCTTCCATTAGAGCCTCATCAATGACATAGAGACCAAAGTAAAAAAGAGGTTGAGATTTTATTTTTCCTGGAGCCAATGGTATATCTGTTTCACTTGCATATTTTCACATGTCTAAAGTTATTCTAGTTCATTTGCAACTTGGCACCTATATAGATTTCTATCTATTATTCTTCCATCTGATTCAGTTGAATTTTGGCACTTATCTGGATTCCTTTCTGGAGTTATTTGAGGTTCAGCAAGGCAAAAATCAATTGTTGCTACAAAGCCTCTCCAGCCCAGCTCACCTTTTCCTTTAATAGGACTCACTAGAGGTATAAATGCTCCTTTTGTAGAAGCTACAACTACAATTGGAACACTTAAACTTGAAGAAGAAACTGCAGAATGAGAAGCAACTGAGAATCTTGGAATAGAAGAAACAGGATAAGAAACTGCGACTGGCTCTTATGGGCCTTCATCTAAAATGATTCCTTCATTCAAGTCAAATTCATTCTTTTTTGGTGCTTCAATATCAGTAGATGGTGCAACCTTCATGGTCTTGTCTGGAGTAGCTATCATACTCTTGGAGCTATTTATAATTGCCAAAACCTCAAGAAAAATATTTCATATTGTGATTTGAAATGGCCTGGATGAAGATGGGATCCCATGTTGGGCCTCATTAGCAACATGTTTGAGCTTATTTAGCTAGTGTGGCAAACCATCAAAAGCTTCAGAGCTGCAAGCTGAATTTTCTCTTTATTTGGAAGGAGGACACGATGTGGGGTGTTTTATCGCTTTTTAATCACACTTTTCAGTGTTCCCTTCCCCCACCTTACAAGTTATTTCATTCATTGCGCTCAAGTTCCCATCAATTTGGCTATGCATACCCATATCAGAGTTGTCAGCATTCTTTCATAAACTTATGAGCTTCAGTTTGCATTCCTTAGCAACTTGAGACTCTGCATTATCTTTTTATATGAACATGCTTTGATGGCTTATATCTGTTTCCAAAATCTATTTCTCTTACATTTCTTGCTTCACTTCTTTTGCTACTTGCATAGCCACATCTAGTGCATCTTCACCTGGTAATTTAAATGTAGGCTCAGTGGAAGTTTTGGTTCCATCATCCTTCTCATCTCTACCATTATCCTCCTATCCTGAAGACCCATACCTTCCACTTCCCGATATTAAATTAAGTGTCAATTGTATTTCTCTTTGGATGGTGTAAGAGTTGTTTCTTGTCCAAAGCATCTTTACTTGCCATATCAAGTTGAGAATCATAATCTCCAGATAGGTTTGGTTCAACCTCCATTTCTTCTAGTTTGTGATCTCCATAAGCATACATACGGACAAGCTTAGTTATGAAGAAAACACTTTGGGTTAATACTCCCATGAAGAGCATCTGGGCATGGAATTTATGGCCTTCTAATGGGGTTTTCCTGTTGACACATTCGTGCAACAAGAAGTAATAGGAATATGCATTAGTGGCGTATGTTTCATTGACAACATGAAATTCTACCTTTATATTAGAAGAAGGTATCCTCATAATCATGGAAATATTCATCATTTTAATTTTTGTTGTAGTGAGTGGTTTTATGGTTTGGTGTCTAAATCCAATCAATAAACATATAGGATACACAGTGAGACCACCATCAATACCTCTAAAGACAACCATCCAAGATTTCATTCATTTTTTCCAAGCATTACGTCAAGAAATAGATATGCAAACTCTAAGTTATTTCACCTACCATACAAGAGTATCCTCAACAAAAATTTCCAAATAGAATCCTCTTATGTGTTGTTATTTATAACCCTTCTATAATCCAGCTTTGGCACTTTTTCAAATGGCTTGCAACCATAATCGGTAATTTTTATTGCGTTATTAGTTTTCAAACCATGCATGACCAATATTGAAAATTGGGTGCTTTGATACCATCGTAACATCCCTAGACACTTCTAGGCGACACCACTCACACAAACCCCAAAATTGCTCCAAATTTTACCAAAAGAAAAAAACACAATTTAACTACAACATTAAATTCCTACACACTGCCAAACCCTAATGCACAGAGTACATACACATTTCAAATATAACCAAGAATACATATACATACACATAATTAACCATAAAAATAGTTCCACACATAGGTATACCATAAATACATAACCCTAGGAAAAATTAAACAAGAAATATACAATTATTTGAATTGACCAGATTCATTCAATCGATTATGTTGTTCCCAAGTATAACCAGAAATATATGATTAACTTAACCACAATATACGATATTGAGAACAGTCAACCACAAGATTACAAAACCATATGTAAATGTAGCATAATTAACGATAACATGTTATCAAATACTTATATGTGAATGTTGTCGGTTGGATGTGTACCTCTAACGTTCCACCCAACCACAAACCTCGTTGTTCATTATATTTCAACAATCAATCACACCTGAGATGGGGCCTCGACTCCATGGATACTTGGGCCATAAAATTAACTACCAAGGCTATCACATAAGGATTCATCCTCTATGACATGGTTAACTGAATAACCTTGCCCCAGTTAGTTACAGAGTCCAAGTGCAAGGATCACCGACTGGTCAGCTAGTTACAGAGTCAAATCCCAGGACTCATTGACTATCTCAAACAAAATTTCCCAGAAATCCATGGCCATCAAGCCATAACCAAATCCACCAAGATCTCATGAGCTACCAAGCTCTCAAGGCCAACAGGGCCCACAAAAACTCATATTCTTCCCAACTAGAGAGTTTAGGGTGTAACCCCCACGACTCATTGACTCCTCGGTCACCAAGACTGAATTCCCTCCTGAGTAACCAACTTCCCCCTGTTATAAATATATTTATCCTTTATTTAATATTATAGTATTATATTATAATATCATAATGTTACCTTTTCATCAAGACGCATTTTCCAGCTATGGAGTCATGGGCCCCCCGTACTATTTTTATCTCGATCTACCATCTATGATTATGTTTTTATTTAATAGACATGGATTAAACATGTTTACCACAATATACCTCTCGGCCTCATAGCATATAAGAGCATAAAAACGCTGGCACAATGACCCCAACACATAGACAAACATACACATGGCCATACCACCCCAGAAACAACTCTCGGCTCACATGGATTTCTTGTCTACTACTCCCTCAGAGATGCTGAGATGATTTAACCACAAGATTTTGATTCAGTCGTGCTAGAAAATTCAACTATATTGTTTATATATGACCATTCTCCATTTTTTCTTTCACTTGTTCGTTGTTGAGTTCACTATTTAACTTTACAAGAGTAACCTCAAGCTGGAGTGGTGTCTGAATGTGGACCTGGACATAGGCAGTGACTAATTTTCAATCAATGATCAAACTGAATTTCTACCACAAGATGTCTAGGACAGGGCCATTCACCATAATTCTCGACCCTCATTTTTAGCCTGCTTTATTTTTCCATGATATTATTTATCATAATATTTGTAGGTGTTTTAAATGGGAGAACCACTTAAACACACCACATATGATTTGAGTCTATTTTTGTTGAGAAAAGCATCTAGATCTCATTCTACAATAGGTCTGTCATGGTATCTTCCCTCTGGATCTGCAGTACCCTCTCCAAATGTAACAGTAGTGTTGTTTCTTTAAAAATATATGATGCCTTCTCCATCTAAGATAGCAACAACTTCTTTAAACTATGACCTCAAAGTTTCCTCTGTGAGCTTGTAAAAAAAATGATTTTGTTTTCTTTCATAAAATCTACAATGTAGTGTTGAATCCTCTCTCCACTTACCCTTTGCCAGCACTTTTAACCACCATGCTTTAATAAATATGCTAAACCATGAAGTAAATTTTAAAGCTACACCTAAAGCATTTCCAAAATTTTCTCTCTTCTTATGCCACTGAATTCAGCTGCTTTATAAATTGGAAGCAGATTTCAGATTATTTTTTATTTTGACTTTGTGACATCTTACATAATTTATGTAACTCATGATTTTTTTGGAGTACCCATAAGCTTGAGGTTACTCTTGTAAAGTTAAATCGTGAACAAGTGAATGTTAGAAAAAAGGTAGAATGGTCAGATAGAAACAATATATTTGATTTTTCTGGAAGAACTGAAGCAAAATTTTGTGGTTAAATCATCTCAGCATCTCTAAGGGAGTAGTAGACAAGAAACACGGAATTACTAGTATGAGCTAAAAATGACACTCAATAGTTTCAATAATTTATGTAACTCATGATTTTTCTGGAGTACCCATAATTTTGTATGAAAACTAATTATGGGTACTCCAGAAAAATCATGAGTTACATAAATTATTGAAACTATTGAGTGTCATTTTTAGCTCCCCACTCTTATTGAAATTCAAAATGGATTTCTTGTCTACTACTCCCTTAGAGATGCTGAGATGATTTAACCACAAAATTTTTCTTCAGTTCTTCTAGAAAAATCAAATATATTGTTTCTATCTGACCATTCTACCTTTTTTCTAACATTCACTTGTTCACGATTTAACTTTACAAGAGTAACCTCAAGCTGGAGTGGTGTCTGAATGTGGGCTTGGGCATAAGGCAGTGGCTAATTTTTCAATGATCAAATTGAATTTCTACCAAAATATGTCTAGGACAGGGCCATTCACCATAATTATCAATCCCCATTTTTAGCCTGCTTTATTTTTCCATGAACTTCTTTGAGAAAAGCTTCTAGATCTCATTTTATAATAGGGATACCATGGTATCTTGCCTCTATATCTGTAGTACCCTCTCCAAATGTACCAGCAGTGTTGTCTCTTTCCAATTATAGGTTGCCTTATCCATCTAATAAACAACAACTTCTTCAAATTATGGCCTCCAAGCTTCCTCTGTGAGCTTGTAAAAAAATTGATATTTTTTTTCTTTCATCAAATGTACCATGCAATGTTGACTCGTCTCTCCAATTACCCTTTGTCAGCCCTTTCAACCACCTTGCTTTAAGAAATATGCTAAACCATAAAGTAAACTTTAAATCTACACCTAAAGCATTTATGCCAATGTTCTCTCTTCTTATGCCACAGAATTCGGCTGCTTTATATTTTGGAAGAATTTTTCATATTATTTTTTTATTTTGACCTTGTGACATCTTACATAATTTATGTAACTCATGATTTTTCTGGAGTACCCATAATTGTGTATGAAAACTAGTTATGGGTACTCCAGAAAAATCATGAATTACATAAATTATTGAAATGGTTGAGTGTCATTTTTAGCTCCCTGCTCTTATTGAAATCCCAAATCGATTTCTTGTCTACTACTCCCTCACAGATGCTTAGATGATTTAATCACAAGAGTTTGCTTCAGTCCTGCCAGAAAATTCAACTATATTGTTTCTCTCTGACCATTCTCTCTTTTTTCTAACATTCACTTGTTTATTGTTGAGTTGACTATTTAACTTTACAAGAGTAACCTCAAGTTGGAGTGGTGTCTGAATGTGAACCTGAACATAAGGCAGTGACTCATTTTTCAATGATCAAACTGAATTTCTACCAAAACACGTCTAAGACAGGCCATTCATCATAATTCTTGACCCTCATTTTTAGCCTGCTTTATTTTTCCATGAACTTATTTGACATAATATTTTTAGGTGTTATAAATGGGAGAACCTTTGAAACACACCACATATGATTTGAGACTTTTTTTCTTGAGAAAAGCGTCTAGATCTCATTCTGCATTAGAGCTATCATGATATCTTCCCTTTGGATCTACGGTTTCCTCTCCAAATGTACCAACAATTTTTTCTCTTTCCAATTATATGATGCCTTCTCCATCTGAGATTGCAGCAACTTCTTCAAATTATGGCCTCAAAGCTTTCTCTGTGAGCTTGTAAAAAAAAATGACTTTTTTTTTTCTTTCATAAAATGTACCATGCAGTGTTGACTCCTCTCTCCACTTACCCTTTGTTAGCCCTTTCAACCACCATGCTTTAAGAAATATGCTAAATCATGAAGTAAACTTTAAAGCTACATCTAAAGCATTGCCACAATGTTCTCTCTTCTTATGCCACCGAATTCGACTACTTTATATTTTGGAAGCAATTTTCATATTATTTTTTTTATTTTGACCTTGTGATATCTTACATAATTTATGTAACTCATGATTTTTCTGGTGTACCCATAATTGTGTATGAAAACTAATTATGGGTACTCCACAAAAATCATGAGTTACATAAATTATTGAAATTATTGAGTGTCATTTTTAGCTCTCCACTCTTATGGAAATTCAAAATGGATTTATTGTCTACTACTCCCTCAAAGATGTTGAGATGATTTAACCACAAGAGTTTTCTTCAGTCCTGCCAAAAAAAATCAACTATATTGTTTCTATCTGACCATTCTCCCTTTTTTCTAACATTCACTTGTTCACTGCTAAGTTCACTATTTAAATTTACAAGAGTAACCTCAAGCTGGAGTGGTGTCTGAATGTGGACCTGGACACAAGGCAGTGACTCATTTTTCAATGATCAAACTGAATTTCTACCAAAAGATGTCCAGGAGAGGGCCATTCACCATAATTATCGACCCTCATTTTTAGCATGCTTAATTTTTCCATGAACCTCTTTATCATAATATTTGTATGTGTTATAAATGGGAGAACTACTAAAACACACCACATATGTTTTGAGATTGTTTTGCTTAAGAAAAGTGTCTAGATATCATTCTACATCAGGGTTGTAGTGGTATCTTCTCTCTGGATCTACAATACCCTTTGCAAATGTACCAACATTGTTGTCTCTTTCCAATTATATGATGCCTTCTCCATTTAAGATAGCAGCAACTTCTTCAAACTATGGCCTCAAAGCTTCCTCTGTGAGCTTGTAATTTTTTTTCATGAAATGTACCGTTGCAGTGTTGACTTCTCTCTCCACTTACCCTTTTCCAGCCCTTTCAACCACCATGTTGTAAGAAATATGCTAAACCATGACGTAAACTTTAAAGCTACATCTAAAGCATTGGCACAATATTCTCTCTTATTATGCCACTGAATTCGGCTTCTTTATATTTTGGAAGCTATTTTCATATTTATTTTTATTTTGACCTTGTGATATCTTACATAATTTATGTAACTCATGATTTTTCTGGAGTGCCCATAACTGTGTATGATAGTTAATGGCTATTCCATACTAATATATTGGACCTACGTTCTTCCCAAATTCAATGTGAGAGGTTTGGCAGTATGATTGCATGCTTCTGATATTCCTCCATAAATGTTTGTCTCTGCATTTGCCACCTTCAAAATTAGAGCTCCATGATCCACATCAACAAGATTGGTTCAGAAAGGAAGTTGCAGAGGTACTTTATGATACAAATTATACATATGGGTAGATGTTTTCTAATTAATTTATATGTATGTCATACCTATGTCATAGGAACCCCCAGATCCAAACTAATGTGCATTTTGATGCAAATGTACAGGTTGCAGATAAAGTGGAAATTTTGTTTAGAGAGGTATTTAATTTTCTCTGTCAAATAGGACAAAAATCGCCACATCTCGATCCTCTTATTTTGGTATTAAGGGTACTAAATCAAGGAGGAAAATTGCAGAGCTTGAAGGAATGTTGCATAAAGAGATATTTGAATTTGAGGTGATATTATAGATGTATATAAATGATGTTTAGTATACTTTAGCTTGTCTAACATGATATTATGCTAGAATAATCTTTCTACTTAATGAATATTTCCATATTTTTTTATAGAAATTGGTTAGTTGGAAATAATTTCTTCATAGATTAATTCTTTCTTTTAATGCAATTTGTCAAATTCAAATAGGGTTTGTTGTAAGAGGCCACCATTAGTGACGGGAAAGTTGGAAGACCCGTTGCTAATATTTCAAAGCTAAATAGTATAAGGCGTCTTCTTCTTTATGAATTCTATGAATGGGATCATCATCTTTGCTATTATTCATAACTGTGTCATATATACTCATTGTTTTTTACTTTTTGGCATTCAAATCAACATTTTCAAGGTAGATTTTTATGTTGTCACAACAAATTTACATGATTCATAAGGTGAGAAATCAATCTTTAGTGTAACTGTAGATTTTAGGTTTTATAATTATAGGTTATTTATGGGTTGCAATTGTCTTCAAAGTTTCACTTTTAATTGAGTATTCAACTCAACATATTGAGTATCTTATACATAACTATTTGTGATTTAGTATCAACTCTTTTGCTTCATTAGAATTAAGTCCATTTTGTACTGGAAAATAATTGAATACATTTCTTTTTCCAAAGTTTTGTAGTCTTAAAGTGAAATAATTACTGTGTTATTGTTTGGTGTCCACTACTGAAAAGAGATACTCTTACTATGATAAGTTTCATTTTTTTTTATTTGTTGCCTGTTGTCATGTTTTGAGTGCGGACTTGTGAAATTCCAAATCGCATGTCGCTTTATGTGAAGGGGATATATATATATATTCCCTGTGGTTTCCTGGAGATCCATGTTACTTTTGCACAAAAGTTTAGATATCATTCAAATATCTAAAACTTCTAATTTTTAATTTGAATATTTACGTGATAAAGGAAAAACAAAGGTCCCAAATATAAAAAGTCACCCAACAACAACAACATTAAAATTTTTCTTTCATTCAAACTGTAACATATTGAATATGTATTCATCAATGCTTTTCTTCCATATGTTATGCACTTATGATATTTCCTTTGCAATATTTGGTGCATTTGCGAGTTATAGGTCATTTGTAGGCTATAAATGTCTTCACAGTTTCAATTCTAATTGTGTATTCAACTGAACATATTGAGTCTCTTATACGTAAACATTTTTCCTTCCACCCACTTTTCATAACTTCCATAACCAATAGGTAGGGACCTGCAGCTTCGATGGTGTTTTGCTTGTTTAGTAAAAGATTGTCGAGACTTTAATTTATTGAAAGTTTTAGAATTTACAATCTATAAAGTTTCAAGATATCATTTTTAAAATTACAATTCGTTAAAGGTTGCTAGCTCAATGGAAGAGCATCGTATTTACAAGCAAGAGGTTGGTGGTTCGATTCCATCTTGCCCTGATATTCATATGGAATTGCGGCGATCAATTTTTGGTGATGGAGGCTCTTTTGACCATCACCAATGAGTTTATGGTGACATTTTTCGACCCTCACCAAAATATGAAATGGTGACGGTCAATGAATGCCACCATATATACGCATCAATAGTGACAACCATGAAAGGTCTGTCACCATAAATCGTTGTTGTTGATATGAAATGGCGAGGGTCATTGTGTGTCAGTATAGTCATTATTCATGATGGACCTTGAAGTCACCAATGAGATTATCATGACATTTTTTGACCTCCACCAAATATGAAATGGTGACGGTCAGCGAACGTCGCCATATATATGCACCAATAGTGACGACCATGAAAGGTCCATCACAATAAATCGTTGTTGTTCATATGAAATGGTGATGGTCACTATCTGTCATTATAATAAATATTCATGACGGACCTTGAATGTAACCACAACAAATACTTTCGGCGATGCCACCTTTGGTGGCATTCAGTTTTTTGGTGATCGAGGCTATTTTCAATCATCATTTCTCATATGAAATGGTGACGGTCACTATCCATTATTATAAATCATTATTGGTGACGAACCTTGAATGTCACCACAACACCTATACTTTCGGCGATGCCACCTTTGGTGGCATCCAGTTTTTGGTGACAAAGGCTCTTTTGACCATCACCAATGAGCTTATAGTGAAATTGTTCACCCCTCACCAATGTCATTTTTTCTTGTAGTGAACCCAAGGGAAGGTGAAGTATTTCATGTCTCTTCCGTTCATATCCAATAGAACATTATTGTGCAGGTGTTGGGAAGATAAAGAGATAGAGAAGAATATGGTGATCCTTAATGATTTTTGGGTTTCCATGTGTAACCATTAGTTGAGTTGCTTGTCCACTTCAGTCTTCCCATTGTGAATTGAACTGGGTGTGACTGAGATGAAAGGCATGTGCTAAAGTAGTGCAATAAATAAAAATGCAACCTAAATTCTGAATAGTGCAAGCAGGTTGCATTGTGCAGTGCTCAAAAGCTTGAGTTTAAGCACGTCCATAACACATTTCTTGATTGTGATTTTGATACATGCCAAAATTGTGTGCATGAAATTTGAGACACTTTTTTAGGTTGAATTCACTAGCATGATTCCTTCAACCATGGATTTAGTGAATCTCTGAATCCATCCAAGTTCAAATTTATATTGATTTTCCATGGCTTTGGTCATAGTACAGAGTTACTCATACTGTAGGTTTCTACTTTGGTGAATTCTTAATGCGCAATGATGATATGTTCCTCTTTACAACATTAGTTCATTTAGTGGTGGGATGATTGAATTTTTCATTTTCAATATGGATGAGTTTCTATCGGCAAATTGGAAATTCCATATGCTTCTCATTGTGTAGATGGTCTAGCTAATTATGAAATTTGGATGCTGTAATAATTTACTCATATGCAATTAGTGAAATATGCTTTATCATTTTGCTTCAGCACTGAAGGCAGAAAAATTCCATAAATTCAAAATCTAGAAAATTTTGCAGAGAAATTGCAAGTCTATTATTTGTTTTTTCATTTCATTTTTAGAAAAGTTCCATGAGCAGCAGTGAAGTGCTTGAATTCAGTTGAACACTTTTTGATTGAATTTTTATCCTTAGATGGTTTTAGTGTAGGTTTGGATGATTTGGTTCTTTCTCATTGTGTTTCTCGAAGAAATATATTTATGGAAGAGCTAGGAAATGAACTTATTGAAATTTCTAGGCTTATGAAGCATGTGAGGGGAGGAAGATATGATAACGCCATCATTTCCCAAGTGGATAAGCATCTAATTGGAGTGCAGGAAAATGTTACCAAGGCTATTTCTTCTTCAAGTTTCTTTTTTCTTATGGTTGACAGTGGAAATGAAATATTTTCTAAGAAAGTGGTTCAACAACTTGACTTCTTAGGACTTCAAATGTTTCAAGGGAGGAAAAATTTTCCTAGATATTGGCTTAAAAATATTTCCATGATAAGGATTTTGTTTTGATTAATGGTCCTCCAAGTGTCCAAAAAAATTCATTACATGCATTAAAAACATACGTACATCTGGGCTCTACATTGATTATTAAACCTCTCATATGTTGGCCACTTGGTGCATATTTTGATGGGAATTGCATTCATGTTTTTTATCCCCAATCTTTAGAATTTGAAGCTGAGCTTTCTTAGCTTCTAAGTGTGGATAAACAAATCTTTAGTTCCCGTTTTGGAGAGGCAAAAATATTATTGAGTGTTGATACTTGATACTTTGTTGGTTTCAAATATTTTCTCCATCAAATCTATGCTAGATAAAACCACATTGAATCAGCTATCAATGTGGACTTATGGAAACTTTCCTGAACCAATAGTCACTAAAGTGCATGATGGAGGGCCATTTTGGACAGATAAGAAACTTCTTCATATGGATTTACCTCTGGAATTGAACTGTGAGGAGAATGGGCTTCTCATAAGCAATAGTGAAATTATATTATTCAATGATGATAAAACACAATTGTTGAGTTTTCTTACTCAAATTTTTAATGCAATTGTTAAGTGCAAAGGTTCAGGAGTGGTAGTGAAGTGCTTGAATTTAGTTTAACATGTTTTTATTGAATTTTTTTCCTTATATGGTTTTAGTGTAGGTTTGGAAGATTTGGTTCTTGCTCACTATGTTTCTTAGAGAAAGATATTTACGAATGAGCTAGGAAATGAACGTAGTGAAATTTCTAGGCTTATGAAGCATGTGAGGAGAGGAAGATATTATAATTTCATCATTTCTCAAGTGGAGAAGAATCTACTTGGAGTGTAGGAAAATGTTACCAAGGCTATTTCTTTTAAGTTCCTTTTATCTAATGGTTGACAGTGGAAATGCAATATCTGCTAAGAAATTGGTTCAACAGCTTGGCTTCTTAGGGCCTCAAATGTTTCAAGGGAGGAAAATTTTTCCTAGAGATTGGCTTAAAAATATTTCCATGATAAGGATTTTGTTTTGATTAATGGCCCTCAAAGTTTCCACAAACATTAATTACATGCATTAAAAGTATACGTACATCTGGGCTCTACAGTGATTATTAACCCTCTCATATGTTGGCCACTTGGTCCAGATTTTAATGGGGATTGCATTCATGTTATTTATCCCCAATCTTTAGAATCTCAAGCTGAGCTTTCTCAGCTTCCAAGTGTGGATCAAAAAATGTTAAGTTCCCATGTTGGAGAGGAAAACATAGCACTGAGTGTTGACACTTGATACATTGTTGGATGCCAATCTATTATACATCAAATCTATGTTGGATAAAACCACACAGAATCAGCTATCGATGTGGACTTATGGAACCTTGCCTGAACCAGCAGTCACTAAAGTGCATGATGGAGGGTCATTTTGGACAACTAACCAACTTCCGATGGATTTATCTATGGAATTGAACTATGAGGAAAATGGGCTTCTCATAATACATAGTGAAATACTATTATTCAATGGTGATAAATCATAAAACAAAGTTTTTGAGTTTTCTGACTCAAATTTTTAATACAATTGTTAAGTGAAAAGGTCTAGGAGCAGAAGTGAAGTGCTTGAATTTATTTGAACATATTTTTATTAAATTTTTATCCTTATATGGTTTAAGTGCAGGTTTGGATGATTTGGTTCTTGCTTGCTGTGTTTCTCGTAGAAATATATTTACGGAAGAGCTAGGAAACGAACTTACTAAAATTTCTAGGCTTATGAAGCATGTGAGGGGAGGAAGATATGATAGTGACATCATTTCCCAAGTGGATAAACATCTACTTAGAGTGAAGGAAAATGGTACCAAGGCTATTTATTCTTTAATTTCCTTTTTTCTTATGGTTGACAATAGAAATGCAAGATCTTCTAAGAAAGTGGTTCAAGAGCTTGGCTTCTTAGGGCTTCAAATGTTTCAAGGGAGGAAAACTTTTCCTAGAGATTGGCTTAAAAATCTTTGCATGATAAGGATTTTGTTTTGATTAATGGTCCTCTAAATGTTCACAAACATTCATTACATACACTAAAATCCTATGTACATTTTAGCTCTACAATTATTATTAACCCTCTCATATGGTGGCCACTTGGTGAATATTTTGATGGGGATTGCATTCATGTTTTTTATCCCCAATCTTTAGAATCTCAAGCTGAGATTTCTCAGCTTCTAAGTGTGGATAAAAAAATGTTTAGTTCCCATTTTGGAGAGACAAAAATAGCATTGAGTGTTGTTACTACATACATTATTGGTTGCCAATATTTTATCCAACAAATCTATGTTGGATAAAACCACATTGAATCAGCTATCAATGTGGACTTATCGAACCTTGCCTGAAGCAGTAGTCACTAAAGTGAATGATAGAGGGCCATTTTGGACAGCTAGCCAACTTCTTCAGATGGATTTACCTGTGGAATTGAACTGTTAGGAGAATGGGATTCTCATAAGAAATAGTGAAATATTATTATTTAATGGTGATAAAACACAATTTTTGAGTTTTATGACTCAAATTTTTAATGCAATTGTTAAGTGAAAAGGTCCAGGAGCAGCAGTGAAGTGCTTGAATTCAGTTGAATGTTTTTTTCTTGAATCTTTATTCTTAGATGGTTTTAGTACATGTTTGGATGATTTGGTTCTTTCTCATTGTGTTTCTCAGAGAAAGATATTTACGGAAGAGCTAGGAAATGAACTTACTGAAATTTCTAGGCTTATTAAGCATGTGATGGGAGGAACATATGATAATGGTATCATTTCTAAAGTGGATAAGCATCTACTTAGAGTGCGAGAAAATTTTACCAAGGCTATTTCTTCTTCAAGTTCCTTTTTTCTGATGGTTGACAGTAGAAATGCAAGATCTACTAAGAAAGTGGTTCAACAGCTTGGTTTCTTAGGGCTTCAAATGTTTCAAGGGAGGAAAATTTTCCTAGAGATTGCCTTAAAAGTATTTCTTCACATCTTCCATTCAATGTTTCTCCTCCTTTGGATCCACATAAGAAAGATGATTCGCCTGAAGTTTGTGGACACGTTAAATCATCATATGTTTTTGGATTAAATACCTGCAAGGAATTTATTGATAACATCTCTTCTAAAGAAGGGATTTTCTATCAGAAGATGAGAATGAAAGAACCAGGAACACGTTTTAAGAATCTAGTGGCCTTTCTACTTGATATGACGATCTTATATGATGGGATGGTCATAGATGTTTGTGGAAAATTTCTCATTCAGTTTGAATATGGGAACATAAAGTCTTTAGTAGCATGTAATTCCCTAAACAAGAGGGATTCTGGGAGTAGCTTGGATCATTCATCTCCAAGAGAACACATAGGGACTTTGGTTGCTACATTAATTTCAAACTCGACTTACAAAGCACTTTTTGATTCCCTTCAAAAAAATATTTCCCCTTGGGACCTCCTTAAGGTAATTTAAATCATCTTACTTTTCTGTCACAAATGTTTTATTTCAATATGATTTCCTTTTGTAAGGTGGGAGGGATTAATTTAAAGCTAATGGCAACAAGAAATTTTACTGAGTAGATATAATTCTACCTTACAACCAAATTATTGACAAGTAATTCTTTGCATGAGAATTTTTTGTGCTAATGAAACACATTTTGAGGAGAACACTGCAAGAATTGAATAATCTTTGAATAGGATTCCTTTGAAATATTTTTCTCTCAAAATGGTTGTTGAGTAAGTGGATATCTATGTTGCACCTTTTGTTTCAGTTGTGTTACATATAATCAGAAAGTTATCTTACTCTCTAGGTCAATCATCTAACCAATTTGATTCAGAATTCATTTTTGTATATGAAGGTTGACCCTGATAAAAATTTGTGAATGAACTGTTTTTTGTTTCAAGTCTCTAGTTGATGACACACTTACCTTTTGGAATCTACTGTCTAATAGTCTAGACTTGAGAGACAGCATGTTATTACATATAACTCTATTTGAAAAGAGAGTAGCATATTTTTTAGGCCCTAGATCTTTTAGAACTCTAATTGATTACAAAGGGAGACAAGGCACCAAGAAAATTTAAGAGGAATTGCAAGGCTCTAATAATTTAGGACAATAATAGAAAATAAAATTTTGGGAAAGCACCATGAAAATAAACATAGACTCACATTTTTAAGTACCTTCTTTCCCATCAGTGCCAGAATCAGCCATCCAAGTGTATTAACATTGTTATTCACAACACAGTTTTTCATGAGTTTTGTCTTTGCTTTTATTTTGATTGTAAACACTTACGTAGGGTACATTGTTGATTGGAGATCCTCAATATTTATTCTGCATTTTTTTCTATCAATTTTTCTAAAAATGGATTTAGAACCAAGGTAGACTATCCATGGAAATTCTCTAATATACCTGGACCCTGCCCACTTTTCCCTCAAAGAAATATAGTTTGTCATTACTACCAATGTCTATGTATCCTTAATTGTTCTACCCAAGTTTTCTTATATTTTCTTAGTTCCCTAGCAAATGCATTGACATTTGGCTTTGCAGGGCCTCTTTTTCCTTTACGTATCAACTTTGCATTCCATGACTTCCTGCTTCAGAAAGGGAAATATACACAGATAGAAATAGCCTATATGTGCTCTCTTGTAAGACTTGATTCTTTGATATTTCCTTAGGCCTCACTTTGCAATAGTGTAGTATTGAATATGGGAAGTGAACGCTAAAAAATAGATTGAAATTTCAATGCTTTGCATGCAAGGAGAGCCATTTGCTTCAATAGCCTTTAAGATTATCTACTGGAAGGTATTCATTCCATTTTATTTGCATTTTAAGGTTAGACTAGGTATTGTTTCAATAAGTAGTGCCTTTTTTCCAATGAGGATTCCAAATTTTAAAGTTCAGTTGCCTTCTCGATGTGAAAACTTGAAAAATTTTGACTAAAAGGAGGAAGTCATGGATTCTTTCACCAAAATATGAATTTTAAATTTCTTTGGATCTCCTTTCTTACTGAATGTATTTGATTAATGAGAAGTCTTCGAAACAAAGATGTATCTTTAGAGTTTAATCCTTTTGATAACACCATTTACCGCCCTATGATAAGGCCCCTGAAATCTGCATTGTTGTTGGTGGATGAACCTAGGCCAACATGGAAAAGGATTGGGAAGTATAACTTAAGAGCTTTAGTTTGTCTAGCCAAACCATTACTTGGTGTTGTATATATTACATTGTCATAAGTCTTTTATACTTTAGGAATCACCGATTCATTTTCCAGCCTTTATTTGTACAAACAATTTGGGGGGGTGATTATTTCTGATTTTTTAAGATATCTTGTATGTTAATATATATCTACCAAAGACCATAGGTAGGAAGTAGTTCCACACAATTTTTATGAAAGATTTCCCTTTAAAATTAAAGAGGTAATTTTTTTACCATCATGAAATCAATTGACCGTAGATACCAATCCTAAGCAAAGGAAGTACCACTACCTCCCAAGGCTTCCCATACTAACTTCCATAGTTGTTTGGCAATGTTATAGTAGATGAAGCAACAGTCAATTGAGTCCTCCTCTGATTCAAGGAATAGAACATATTTGGATGGGATGATGAATAATGAAACCTTTATGTTTTCAAGATAAATCCCCTCTGCAGACAGAGGCGATCTCTCTAGCCCTATAGTGGGTCTAGCAACATGAGATTCTTTCTAACATAATCTTTCTTAACTAATGCTTACAATGCAATCAAGAAAGAGACATAAATACCTTTTTCCGGTTGACATCCTTGGATCCGTTGATGGTGACCTTGATCCACGATCCTTGTAGGCTTGATTCCTGCTACTGATGGCATGCGAATACCTGTGGATGATCGGGAGACAACAAAAAACGTGATACAATATATATAAACATAAACGCTAGCTATCTAGTAGATCAAGGAGTACCATAATATTTGTATAATCATGTAGACAAATATAGAAAGCAAACATCAAATGTTATTATTGATAAATTACAAAAGGAGAGCTTACAACCAAGCCTTGATGTTTGAAGCATCCTTAGGTGAAAATTTGAGTCCTTCACACAGCTATAAATCATTCCTTCTCTCGTGAACTTAGGCTTAATCATGACGCTAGCATGCAAAGGGATGAGAGTTCAGATGAGTCTGACAATGATCAACCAAGCTCTAAACTTGGGGGAAATTTGAGGGATGTGAATTTATAGCAAGAAGAAGGAGGTTGGGAGCCCATGAAAGGAGGAGGAAGGCCTAGTTTCTAAGGGATGATCCCCAAAGGATGAGATGAAGGCTCTAAAATGAGAGAGCTCGACCTTATCATCTCTGTTCAACAACTAACTCGACTCCCTTGAGCTTCTAGAGGTCGAAGCCTCTCCTCCATTTGAGGAAACACTACCAGAAAGGGGATTAGCATGGTTTTCCAATCAATTAGGGCACTGACAGCGTTGAGCCAGAACTGGGAAAAGGACATCAGCACGGACATGGCACCAGGAATGGAGCTAACCCAGGAAACTAGGAATTTGACCAAGTTTCTTCAGTAATATTTCAAGGAAGTCTTGTTTGGATCTTCAAGGGGATACGTTAGCATATTTTTTGATGAGGGAAAAATTTCACAGGATTCGTCACAGGGCATTTCAGGATCAGGGATGGGAAAATGAGCATGGTGACAAATTATTGTGTAACATATGCCCCCTAAAGCATGAAGGCAGAACAAGGAGTGATGGTTGAAATATGAACCAAGGCAAAGAACACAGACCACCTTCAGAGAACCTGTCAAATCAAACATTTACAATATATGACATCTCTTGTATAAATATGCCTAACCATATAATGTTGAACTAGGCATCAAATCACACATGAACCCACGGTATGGTCGCAGCGATCCATCTAAAAAGAGATCATAGAAATGGATTCGCGGTATGGACGCAACCATCTGTATAGATAGGATCATGTATACAATCATGAATATTCAATAACTCCTCGTAGCCTGGACCAAAAATTAGATGTGACCCAAGGTCTTCACCGCAATCTCTATTAACCCAATTTATGAACCTAGCCATGTGAATAAATGTGTTTATGTCGAACATAGTAGAAACCACCTGATTATCGGCCAATGATGAGAACTATTAATAGGCACGAGATAGACCAAAAATAATGATGATGGACTTCAAGGTAAAACAACACAATTTACAAGTGTGAATAGATGTGTTGAAGTCGAGCACTTGCAGAATCATTCGATCAAAGGCCAATGATGTGAAAGGTACTAAACAAAACTCTCAAAATCACCATCCTAGAGAATGAGCTAAAGTCGACAGTAAGTGATTCGTCGAAGGAGGGACATAATGATTCCCACGTCATCGACATGAAACAAAATATATATTAAGATGATAGGAGTGATTCAGGATTGTAACGGAGGAGGTCAGATATGCAGAAGATGTTTGACAAAAAGGACTTCTCTTGAACATATTGGTGACACGACCCCAGAGTGTGGCAGCATTTGACTCAAATAGGATCAGAGGTCATGTTGAAAAAATTGGTAATCAGATAAGAGGCAAACAGATTTCCCAAAGCCATGGAGGCAAAGTGATGAATGTAGGATGTCCCCAACCCGATATGAATTGCATATGAGTGTCATGCCCAGGAGTGACAAGCTGCCCATAATACACATAGAATGTTCACTTTCAATTTTCCCTCATTATTTCTAACGAGTACCTCTTTATTTTTTATAGCCAGCGTGAAGAGGATAGCATATGTTGAGCATGTAAGTGCATTATTCGAATGAATCCATCTTAGTAATTTTAACAAGCCCTAGCAAGGAGGAACTCGGTCTCGTCATGGTGACAAGTCTTTCGTCATTTAATATTTAAAAAGTCCAACGAAAGGTAAACTTGGTAACTTTTCATGTTTAAGGAGTTTGAAAAGAAACAAAAAGAGAAATCCATCATGTCCCTTTTCATAAGTCATCTCTCGAATCCGAAAAGGTAGAAAACTATGTCTAAGAGAACCTCTTGACCATGTTCGATCAAGGAATTCCTTTTTCGTAAATAGTACACCTCAGCCCGAAAAAGGGGTAAACGTATACTGAGATCACGTCAACTCATTCACTTTAACGAGTCTGAAATGACAAGTACTCGACAATGTTTTCATTTTTCGAGATTCAAAAAAGAGCTGAAAGTTTACTCCAGGGGGGTTCCCTTTTCGTAAACGTTTAGCAAGCCCGAAAAAGAGATAAAATTCAAATCGTTTGCATCAAAAATGATCATCAGTAGTGTGAAAGTCCTATACTGCACATAAAAAACAAAAATCACGGATATCAAGAAAAAATAATAAAATTTTGGCGAGAATTTTTCAAAAATCTATAAATATACCAAAAAACAAAATATTTTTCACCTTTCCATTTTGAGAAGAGCATTTCGTCCATTTTCCCTCCAAATTTCAAATCAGCAGTGCGGTCTATCTGGGACACCATTCGTCGATCCGTCAGTGCCAAGTAAGAGCTTTGAACCTAGTTTTCATTTTAATTATGTTAATTTGACATTTAGTTTCTAGAATTAGGGAGTTTAAGGGAGAGATTTCAAAATTTAAAATCACCTGCGACCAATGAAATTTCGAGCTATCGGGGTCGCGCTCAGCTCGTTAGGGAAACACACCACCAACGCCGAATCATTTCAGATAGACGCGCTAGACGCGGGAAAGATTTTAAATTGAGAAAATCTCCCAACTCCATCGTTATTTTCTAAAAAATCTTCCATGAATGCTCCTAAAGGACCAATTGGACATGTTTTTCAGGTGCTTTCAGTGAAGATGTCGATCGAATGGAAAGAATGAGGCCACCAGGTGGAAGACCACCAAGCTTTGCAGGACCAAGATAGCATTAATGCTTTGTGCAATTGCGGATTGTTGAAATTCTTTCAAACATCCGGCTTAGGAGCTCAGCTAGAGATTCTCCAGTATCTGATCAGTATCCAGGATGTGGACCGACAATTGTTCATCATCGGGGACCAAGAATTAGAGTTAGATCTAATGGAAATCTAATTTATCATCGTACTATCAAGGCGAGGGGAGAGAATCCAACTCTCCAAAGCTCACGCAGGGGGTGACACCATGAGCATGCTCATCCAGAGATACTATCTCGGGGCATGGAAGACAACAAATAGGAAGGTAGATATATATTCCATCAGAGTGCCTCCCCTGCGCACGATATTGCATTGTATCACCAAAGTGGTAGGAGCCCAGGCGTTTCATGAGGAAACAAAATCATAGTTCCAATATGCGGTGGATTGCTTGGCTCCAATGATGTTCAACTGGTGTGAGGGGTTGCTAGCTAACATGAAGAGCCAACTAACCAAGTGCAAGACAGGGAGACTAAAATAGTTCAGGTACCGATCAATTATGGTGACCTTCTTTCTAGAGAGAGTACCCTTGTTCCAGTATCAGTGATTAGAGATCCATGATCTAGCCCCGAGGGACCAAGGCTGATGAGATGGTGCGACATAATGCCTCAACAGGGAGGGGGGAAACATATGTGTTTCCCCACAGCCTTCTTCACTTAGCTGCGACATTAGCTTATTGTAGTTGAGGACTACGCTTATGCCGGCATTGAATTTAGAGGAGATCCAAATATTCCGATCCCATGAGACACACAGTGGTCCGATGCAGGTAAAAATTATTTTTTAAACAATTTTGACTTTTTAGATGTTTTATTTTTTGCTATGTGTTTTGACATGTAATTTTTTTCTATAATGAAATCAATTGATCGTAGATACCAATCCTAAGCAAAGGAAGTACCGCTACCTCCCAAGGTTCCCATACTAACCTCCATAGTTGTTTTTAAATGCTATAGTAGATGAAGCAACAATCAATTGAGTCCTCCTCTGATTCAAGGAATAGACAATATTTGGATGGGATGTTGAATAATGAAACCTTTCTTCTTTAAGTTTATCATTGTTAGGATATTTCTCTGCTTTACAAGCTATAAAAGATATTGGCCATTTTAACTATTGATGACATCCAAGGGTAGTATTCTAGTGAGTCTTAATTAGGAGAGTAAAATTTTCAATTATAAGTAATCTTATTTTCATCGTCTAACTTCTTGCCTTGTTATTCTGGTCCTAAATTTGGAATTTTTCCTGTGAGTTCTTTTTTTCATTATAGTAAATGCATTCTCTTTTATCCATGAGGACATTCAGATCCCCATATTTCCATTACTATTGTAATTGTTCTATAATTTATGAGATTGTGAGATTAAACACAAAGGACAACATCAAAACCACTTTGGAAGCTGGGATCTAGCCCTACCAGCTTCAGAGAGGGATCTCTCTGTAAAATTTAGCTATGTTTTTTGTGAATTTTAGGCTAGTTATTATTGTGTTGATTGTTTGTTTGTTTATGATTGATTGGATTGTTTAGTTGATTGAATTTTAATAATTCCATTGGGCTATGGAGTCTAAATATTAACTATATCTGCATCAAACTTTGAAGGAGTTTCACAGTGCAAGCTAGGTTGCACTAGTTGGATCTTTCAGAATTTTAAATGAATTATGAAATAGAAGAAATCTAAGGTTCAGTAGAAACTAAGGAGAAATGAAGTATTCCTTAATTTGACTTCAGTAAAAAACATATAAATTACAAACAACCAGAATAGGGTAATATTTATAACATATCCTATTCATCACAATTTTTCTTATGTAATTAATCTTTTCATAAATGACAAAGAAAGGAAACAATGAATAAACACATTAACAAAATAAAAACATCACCAATTCGTACACCACATGAATCCTGTGAAGAATGTCCTTGTATTATTGATGCATCCAACAACCAAAAAATTACAATAACTTAGAGAAAATTATACTCAACAATCAACTCTAATACTTCAAACTGTGAAGTATTTATATTTACAAAATTGTTGTCTCAACCGACAGTGTATAATTGGCAGTATTCTAAACAATAAAATCGATCTTTCGCAGAGTAATAGGCAAGGTGGACAACTGTGTGGAGAGGTGGCTATGCTTTGGAGGAGTCAGTTGCTGAAGGGGCTTATTCTTGTGTTGCGTTGGCTGATGTGTTGGCTTATGTGTTGACCTATGTTCTTACTGCTTCCGAATTACTGCTCAGTCCTGTAACTCACAAAGTTTGTCCCATCTATCTTCATCTAAAATGGTTAACTTTATTACCTTCCAATAAATTTCATCAACCTTAATATATCTATAAAATTTGGGCCTTACCACAAAAATATGATTTACTTCGAGTTGGATGAAGAAATCATTACCCATGGCTTCCAAGAAAGCTTTGACTGTCATGTTCCCTTTGATGTTGCAAATTTTGAGCTCTCTTTGGCTACCTCCTTCAATTTTCTAACATAATCTTCGTAAGTTAATTTTTCATTAATTACAAATAATTAGGTAGCCCCTTCTGAGTTAGAGGTTCAATCCTAGTGAAAAATCTATTTACTACTATCTCCAAACTATGACACTTCTCCTCTAACTGAACAACCAAATTATTTTTAGTGAGAATCTTCTTTACCTCCAAAATTGTCTTTGTTCTATCATAAACTCCTAAATCATCTAATTCATAGTTGTTCTTAGAATTTATGAATTTAGTGATATTTGTTGTTGTTGCAGGAATTTCTCCCAACTGTTCTTTAATCTCTGTTATGGTTGATGTTTCTCCCTTGATCAAATATTTCTGCTCAAATATAATCTGAATACAAGGCTAGATTTCAGCCATTGAATTCATGATATCTGTCCAAATGATTTCCCTAGCTTGGGCCAAGGTCGTTCCAATTGTTGATTCCCTTTCAAATTTCTACAATCTCTCAATTAGATTCTAAGCCCTCTGAGCTTCAGCAGAGTGTGAAGCTTCACTCCTGGTCTTTTGGTCTGATAATGCTTCGACTTGGTCTTGCAACTTTTTGATTTCTTCTATCTGAATTGACATATTTTCTACAGCTTTGGTCAGTTGTTCAGAACCATCAACTGATTTTGTAGCAGGTGCAGTGGAGCTTGTAGTTGTTTTTGTGGGAATGGTTGTAAGAGGTACAAAATCCAAAGGAATCATGGCTAGATTTTCATTCTTCTCCTTTTCTTTTATAATTTTCTCTAGCCGAGTTTCCATTTTCCTTATCTGAGCATTATGTTCTATGATTAGCTTCATCATGTCAGTTTTCTGCGTCTTTGTCTCTTCAATGTCCTTTGTAAGGGGATCTTCAGTAGCTGGAAATTTCAATTGCTTCCTTAATGCTGTTATGTCAGCATTATTCTTCTTGATTAATTCCTCTACAACTTTCATGTTTGCAGGATCATACCCCATCTTAACTACTAGATCCTCTAAGGATTTAATCTTTGTGTCCTTTGCAAGAGAATAAATCATCTCCATATTGAACTGTGACTGAGTATTTGACAATGAAACCTGCAATTTAGAAATATTCATAGTGGTGTTAGTTAAAGTGGAGGAAATCATTTCACATGTCTTTTTATGCATCTCCATTTGGTCAATGGGATGAATATCCTTTATATCAAACTCTAATGTTATTTTCTTTTAATCTGATGTTGATTTAGGCTATGGAATTTCGGCCTCAAGGAAGGCCATCTGCATCTTCCCCTTTTCTAAGTCAAAAAATGACAGTAGTCTACTTTGAGGGTTGGAAGTATAATTCCAGAATTGAGCATAAGTGATGTTCTTAAGAATCTCATTATTAAGCTTTATTTCTATGAATCTGTCAAACATTGTCTTCTCTTTTTCTCCTTGGAAAACTTTTGTTGTTTGAACAATTTCTTGTTGATCTTGTGATACTGAAGATGTTGTGGGAGATGCAAAAAACTAGCCACCTGCCTGAGAGGAAGATGGTGTTTCTTTTATCACCATAGCCAACTCTTGCTCTGAATTCTTTTCTATGTCTACCTTTGGATTTAACTTTGTTCTTTTCCTGTACATTTTTTTGTACACTTTTCCTGCACTTTCAGTCACTGAAGGTGACTCTTTTTCCCTTTGTCTCTTGGTTTCTTTCTCGTGTGGAACGAGAATCTGTGATGTTGATGTAGAAACTAGCTACTCCTTAGCTTCTTGTAATGTATTCTCTACCCATACTGGTTGGTTCACATATCTCTCTATCTCAGGCCTCTCGGTATGAATGTATGGAGTAGTTTTTTTTTCTACTATGTTCTTGGAAATTATACCCAGGGTCATAAGACCATGTGAAAATTAGGTTGAATTTCATCTCCTTAAGAATATTATATGCCTCTTCTCCTGCTAACCTGTTGTTACAAATGAAAGACCCAATTTTTGTTTTGATTTTGAACTGTGATTTATTTTAGTTGATACAAAATGTATTTAATCTAAAATCAGCATTTATCTTATGTACTCAAGTGAAAAATTCCTCATGGGGAGGTATTTTGGAAGTTTGTATGGTGCTAACTCGCATCCATACACTCTGATTTCTGTGTAATTCTGGTACAAGTACCAGTCTCCAGTTTTTTCCTGATCTGTCAAATGCAGAATTCTCTTGATATATTCACTAATCCTGGGTTCTGCTGAACTTTTTAGCACACTCATGGTTGGGTGAATAAACTATTCAATGAACTGCTTATATTAGAATTATTGCTGCTCCTTCATCACTACAGAAGTCCAAAATATAACTGATTGTTGGTTTCCCTCTTCATCTAGCTTCTGCATGGAAAATTTGAACATGTTTGCTTGATAATACAAAAACATATAGACCAAAATTGAAGTGTATTTAAAAAAAATATTCAGTTTGAAATTTAAGAAACTACTCATGGATGTTATCAGCCAGGAATTGACTGAAATTAAAGATAGTGGAAGGTTTTCTATATGTAGAAAAAATGGAGAGGAGGCCTAGAATGGGTTCATCTACCTATTGATTAGAATAATAACCAAGGATATATTAAATTGCAGTTCTGATCTGTTTTTCTTGATCGGGGAAGATTGAGGAATGGTATGGAGGATTTTTCTTTGGAAATTGGGTATTTTCTGGTAAGAGTATATCAAAAATCCTAGCTCTCTTGGTAAAATAAATATTTTAGTAAATTTTTGTGAGGGATTTTAAGGAAAATGGTGTGTTGTTTTCCACAGAGGGAGCTTGCATCATCTATTTTATAGATTGAGCAGTAATGGTGAAGAGGATTTCACCAGTAGGGGCTATAATGGCTCATTGATTAGGAATGTAACATTCTTGACATTTTCTGGTGAAATCGGGGGCATGGAAGGTCTGAGGAAAAATGTAGTGCAGGAGATTGGACTCCCAGAGTCCAATTTCATTGGTTTTATCAACATACTTATCCTCGAGTCAACGATAGAGTTCGAACAGTTCGAACTCAATCAGTGTCTCATGGATTTTGTAATCTCTATCTGCTAATGGAATGTGATATAAATCTATTAGAGGATTCATAGCGTCCTCCTGGTTCTTCTTCTTTGGAGGCATGATTATTACTGAAGAATTAATCAGAATTAGAAAGAAAGGTTTACCGAGAGTATATTTGCAGGTGTATAATTGATTAAGATATGGAGACAAAATACTGACACTCAATCGCAGATCAATCATCTGGTAATAACTGTGGATGCATTGTAAAGCCTATAAATCAACTCAATTTGCAAT
The DNA here is from genome assembly GCA_034641835.2 of Pinus albicaulis. NCBI lineage: Eukaryota > Viridiplantae > Streptophyta > Pinopsida > Pinales > Pinaceae > Pinus > Pinus albicaulis. The sequence continues at coordinate 1,082,200,350 of CM076583.1, forward strand.
GAATTTGTGACAGAAAAGGTCGAAAAGGGATTAGTTTCAGGGTTTTTAAAACAATTTCATGGTTTCCATTGTGATTTGGCATAGGTCTGTTGGATTAATAGTTATATAGGCGAATTAAGTGTTCAACGATTAACCCCAGGAAATGATATGATTGGAAATGGTCAGGTGACGTGGCGGAAGGGTAGTGGCAGAGGGATTAGTTAGGGACAACGATAATGGAGTGAGGGGGGAGCGATTATCGAAGGGGGTAGGGAGTGGTTAGCAGTTTAGACAAGGGGGTGCAAAACACGAAGGGAAAGCCATGTAGTTGTGGGACACAACGGGGAATACCACCTTTTTGAACCCCCCCCCCCCCAACGGTAAAGAGAGGATGGAGAGGGGAATGTGTGTTGTCGATCTGAAGAGTGGATTGATCGTACTGTGGGTACTTGTGAACTTTTTAACCATATGCGACAAATGATTTTGTCGAGATACGACTTTTCTTTTGGATCAAAAATTTAGGATAAAGTATTTATAAAACATACACATCCCTTTTGCGATTGATTGTATAATGCAGATTAAAACTTAGGATAAGTGAATTTTCAATATTTTTCCAAACAAAGTACTTATACCTACCCTTTTAAACTCAAATTCTTTTTCTAAGCTAACATTTTGTATTTCTTCTTCAAGGGGTGCATTTAGACTAGCAAACCCATATTTCCCTTTTTTTATTAAAGATTAAAATCTATTAAATCCTATCACTTATTCTCCTATTGATTCATATTAAACAGTTGAACCAATGTCATTTTCTACCTAACTATTTATTTACCAAGATTAAACTGTTTGGAAAATATTTATTCTCTAATCTAATTTACATACATTTAAACTTGTTTAACAATGATTGAGTTGTATGATTAAACAAATAACCAGTCATTGTGGCATTTTAAACAAGCTGCACACAACCTTACTTTATTTGACAAAAAGTATCAGTAGTGGCATTTAAATATGCAGCACTTTCAGTTTTATTTTCTTTTGTTTTTCTTTTGTGGGGTTTTGATTTCATTTTTATTCTTTTTTCAATGTTTCTTTCTTTTCTTCTTTTTTTCTCTTTATTCATTTTTTTTAAATACCCTCTTTCATTTTCTTTTATATTTTTTTGGAAATTATTTGCAGATTGAAAATTATTTATGAAATTTCTGAGATAAAATACAATCACCTTGAGATCCTATAAATTATAGGACCCTAACAGTGACTCCATCTCAAGATGACACTCTCCATGTAAGGTGCCAAGAACATTCGATCAGTAGCCTTGAGTGTTCCATTTCAGCAATGTCTACACCTGATTTCTTTTTGTTGTTGGAGTAATTATGGTAGCATATCAATCAAAATCTTAGAGCCTTATCTACGGGCTTCAACTTTTGTCAATAGGTTACCCAATAAAAATAATAAAGACAATGATATTTACAATGACTGCATGTAAGAAAAACCTCTATTTCTAAGATATGTAATGCTTCAGCATTCTGCCATTCACAGGTCCACCAGGCATTTATGTTCCATCTAGGTTTTTGAAAAAGAATGCACCATGTCCTCTGAAAGCATAAATGATGTAAGATCCTTTCCACATATTGTAAAATTTCCCATGCTTGCCTTTGTCCTCTCTTTTGGAATCCCACTTTAAAACACTGTCACCTAAATTGAAATCATATGCTTTAGTTCTTCTGTCAAAAATATTTTTGAAATTCTCCTGGATAACCTGTGTTTTATTGTAAACTTCTTCCCTGCATTGCTACAATTGAATGGTTTGATTAATCCTCCTCTGAGTGTCATTTGGCTCAACTTGCAATTCCTGAATTGTGTTTATAAATGGAACTCCTAAAGAGGATCGAAAAACAACATCCATCCCATAAACCAATTGGTATGGTGACATGCCAATTGATTTATTTGTTGTAAGTCTATCAGCCCAAAGTGCATTTATCAACTTGTTGTGCCATGATTTTTTGTTATCTTCTAGCAGCTTTTTAATAATGTTGACCAGACTCTTATTTGAGGATTCAGCTAACCCATTACCCTGAGGGTAATAAGGATTTGAATGCCCCAAAGTATATGATATTTACTGCAAAAATATATCATTTTCTTGGATTTAAAGGCTGCAACATTATCTTTAATGAGCTTGTTTGGACAACCGAATCTAAACAAGATATTGGTTTCCAGGAATTTAATAATAACAACATCAATGGCTAATCTGGAAGGTGTGGCTTAAATCCATTTGGTGAAGTATTCAGTGGATGTGAGGATCCATTTATGTTGGGCAGAGGATGGTGGATGAATTTCTCCAATAAAATCCAATCCCCATTATTGGAAAGGGCTTTCCACATAAATGGGTTTTAAAGGCAAAGGCAACAGTTTTATTTTTTCCCTCAAATATTGGCATTTGTGGCAAGAGGTTACTTTCTTATGGACATCAAGGAAAAGGGTAGGCCAGTAAAAACAAACTCTAAGGATCTTGTTAGAAGTGGTTTTCTAGTATAGATTTCCACCACAATCATCTTCATGGAATTTATGCATGGTTCTTTCTACATCATCCTTCAATATACACTTTAGTAAAATACCATTAGCATCTTTCCAATATAAAACATTATCTATGATGCAAAATTTCACTGCTTTTAACTTTACAAATCTATCCTTTTTCTTAGTTAAACCAGGAGGAGCATTTAAATTGAATAAAACAAAAATGAGGTCTGCATACCAGGGTGAGGTCATAAAAGCCTCATCAATTTGTGGAGTCACCTACTCCTCGTGATCATCTAATGCAACTACAAAGTTGATATCCAAAGTATGAAAGTTAGACTCAACCATCAATTTGGCTAGTACTTGTCCTTTGATAAGCTTAGTGGGTTTGATTTCTATGTCATACTCAAGAATGATAGCAATCCATTTGCCTCTTTTACCATCTGGTCCATTTTGAGTTAAAATATCCTTGACCACAGAATTTGGTACATAAGCAATTGTATGAGAATGGAGGATATCAACTCCAAAATCTTTGATTGCTTTTATTAATGCAAAGGCTTGTTTTTCCATTATGTTATATTTCAATGCAACATCCCCTAAAGCCTTGCTAAATAATGCAATGGGTTGTTCATATCCCTCACTGTTTTTATGTAAAATAAAAATTGCAACAGTGTGTTCAGATGCAAATGAAAAGATTATAAAATCTTTAGTAAAATCTGGACTGATCGGGACTGGTGCTTTTGTCAATGCTTGTTTAACTTGATCAAATTATTGCCTAGCTTTAATGTTCCATCTTATTTTTGAACATCTTTTCAGCATATTTGTTATGTGTTTGATAAGTTCTGCAAGGTTGGGGATGAATCTTCTTAGGAAATTTATCTTGCCAATAAATGATTGAAGTTCCTTAATGTTTCTAGGATCACTGATTTTCAAGATAGCTTCAACCCTACTGGGACCAATCCTAATACCTTCTTTAGAGATGATATGACCTAGAAGTTTTCCTTCTTCAAGGCCAAAAAATGTTTTCTTAGGATTTAGTGAAATTCCAAACCTTCTGCATTTCTCAAACACTCTTCTCGAATTGAACAAATTTTCTTCATCAATTTTGGAATAAACATTAATTTCATCTAGATAAATCACAATAAACTTGCCAATTTCATCAGCAAAAGCAATATCCATTACTCTTTGAAATGTGTCTCCAACATTCATTAACCCTAAGGGCATCTTCACATACATGAAGGTACCCATGGAGTAGTGAAAGTTGTTTTATCCTGACCATCAGGGTGAACTAAAACCTAGTTGTAGCTTGAGAAACCATCTAATAAATAAAATTTACTAGATCCAACTACTTTATGTAAGATGTGATCCATTTTTGGCAAAGAGTATTTGTCTTTTAGGTAAACCTTACTAAGATTTATAAAATGTAGGCATAATTTGATTTCTCCTGTTTTCTTCCTTGTTGGTACTATATTGGAAACTCATTTAGAGTACCTAAGAGGAACTATTATTTTAGCATCATACATCTTCTTAATTTCTCTATCAATTAGAGGCATCAATACTCGATTTTTTCTTCGAAGTTTTTGCTTAAATGGTTTACGATCCTCTTTAATTGGAATTTTGTGTTGTATAATACTAGTATCATAAGCTTTGAGGTCTTCATAGCTCTAGGCAAAGACATCAATGAATTCTTTGAATAAAGAAATGTATTTCTATTTTTGTGTAGTTGGCAGTGAGTCGGAGAGTTTTACTATTTTAGGATCTTTTTCACTACCTCTGTTTCATTCTTCTACATCTATCCCTATGGGCTCAATCTTAGGTTTCTTAGCTACATCATTGAAATCAAACAATAATTCTAATGAAACCAAACCGAAACATTATTCTTTAACTGAAGTATTTCAAAATCTTCCTTCTTTATATCTATTTCAAGAAATTCTACTTTATTTACAACTTTATCTACATGTATATTTACATCTGAGCTATCTAACTATTTTTCTACATTAGAATGTACAACTATTTGATCTTCTAATTCACACTCTAAATATATGCTATCTTCTTCATGCTCATCCTTATATTGCAGAAAGTTTTCAATTTTTTTATCGTTTCCGAACACTTTCCAATACCTCATGTTGTCTGGTATAGTTGGTCGATGTTTCACTTCCACTATATATGGTTGATTGGAGTGAGGCATTTTATAGGTGCTGACTGAAAAAGCTAGACTATTTGCAAGGATATTTTGGTTTCTCGGAATTGCAGAAAGGTCATATTCCACAAAACTCTCTATAAAATCAAGCACACCATTTCTCTATGCTCTTAATCTAGGGTGTTTTGCAGAGTATTCTCCTTTAATTTGTTTTATGATTAGCTCAGAATCCCCATGAATGGAAATTATTTTAGCACCCATTTTTTTTCAACAATTGTAATCCTAGTAAAAGTGCTTCATACTAAGCTATATTATTGGTACATTGAAAATTGAGCTTGTATGAATGACCTTCAACATGATTATTTCCTTTGTTTGAAACCCACACTCTTGCTCCATAACCGTCCTTGCTACAAGACCCATCAAAGTCCATGTTCCAAAGAGGTTCAAGCTAAGTGTTTTGTTCCACTATTTGTGTTTGATTTTCATATGTTTCACAAATATAAATTTTTGCATTTGTAATCTGACTGTTGATATCTCCATCATTATAAAGAATGAAAGAGTCTAAATCTGAATGGACAGAAGAAAGGGGATAGTTTTGTGGTTTATCCTGACTACTCACCATGAATTTCATCAAAGTTTCCCTATCTAATTTTCTTTACTGACCAAACATTAGTATGGTAGCAAAAGTCATATCCATTTGTAGGGTCCCTTGTAACTTTGGTCCCCATGAGCGTGACAACATCATGTCATACTTATGGGGTATTTATGCAACCACTATATCCATTACCATAATTTTGGCTGGGATTTGAGCTAAAGTAACACACATATCTTTGATGAGACCTAGGCATCTTACTTTGCTAGAATCAAACGAATATAAATCTTTATATGGTCTGGTAATGTCAAGTCCTAGTGTTTCCATAACTTCTTTAGGCATTAAATTGTGCGAAGCACCTGAATCTAACATGGCATTATGGATAATCTTATCATGAACATTTAGGCTAACATAGAATGGAGGAACACCTCCTTCATGAGGTTTGCCATCAACTTCTGCTCTGAATAGGGGTTCAGGTTGGTCATCATTCAAATTAACAGTGTCTGTGTTTTCCCCTATGTTTAGAGCCTTAATCACTTGATATCTGTATAATTTTTTGTTCATTAACTCTGTTAGTGGAATGGGAATTTTGAGTTTTGCTAACTCATTCTCAATGTTGAATGATGTTTGAATCTTACTCTGGTTTAAGAAATCAGATTTGTCAAAAACTTCTTTTGATATAGGTTCTTTCTACTGAATAGTGGTTGGGATATCAGGTTGAGTAGTTTTAGAATCATTATCTACTATATTTTTGGCAGGAGTTTCTACTGTCTTTTTGCTTGAATTTTCAGCATTTTTCTTGGTAGAATTGTCTGTGATTTTCCTAGCAGTGGTATCAGAGGTTTTCTTAACATGGATATCATAATTCTTTTTGTTGGGGCTATCTGAAGTTTTATTACTCCTAAGGTTATACTACCTATGGAATTCCATAATAGCATTTTCAAATCCCTGTTTGTAATCATTTGATTCTTCTGAATCAAGCTCAGTTTAGGAAAGCTGAAAAAGCTCTTGTTCTTCTTGAGTGAGAAAAAATGATTCATAATAATTAATACCCATCAATTTTATTTGGTTATCTTCTACCTCATCTACAATTTCCCCTTCATCATCAACATAATTCTCCTTAAATGGAGGTCTAATTTGTTGATTTGGTCCCCTTTGTTCCCTCTGTTTGATTTGGGGAGGATTTCTTCTAACATTTTGATTGTGATTTTGAGGAATAGGTTGCTTTTCTCTTGGAGCAACTCTATATGTTAGTTTAATCCTTTCCATCATTCTTTCTATTATTCTAAATAAAGAATCTATTTTTGCATCAACAGAAGATGTTGAGGGTTCTCCTTTCATAGTCACTCTTCTTTCAGTTCTTATCCTAGCTCTTTTTTCTAAAAAATTGGCTTCTACACTCACTGCATATCTTTTCATTTCTTCTAATGTTGCAGATTTGATCTCTCTCAGCTAATAAGACATGTCTGCCTCAAAGCCATCTTGGAATTTTTTTAAGGCTAGACCTTGTGGTGGTTTAATGTTTGCAGGAAGTACATTGTAAACATTATTTAATCTAGTGCAATAATCCTAGATACTTTCCCCAGGTGCCCTCCTAATGATTTCATATTCTGATAGAATCTGAAGAGGGTTCTTTTTAACTTGATCCAGGAGGATCTTGATCAGTACATATTGACAGAGTTCCAAGTACAATCAACGTCCAGTTCAGTCTCCAATCCGCCAGTTTCATCAGTGTCGCTTGAAGAAAATGTCCTTAAAATTGATCATGGTCAGGTTCATGGCTTGTAAAGGTTTAATTTGATGTATAAGGTTCATGGTGATGTAATGGTCCTAGACCTAACACCTAAGTGCTAAGACCTAATCATAAATCCTAAGGTCTAATCCTAGCACTATGCATCTAAAACCTAAGAATTAAGCCTAAAAACCTAGCACAAGTAATGTTAAAGTCCTAGCGCTAAAACATTAAACCTATGGATAAAACCTTATTACAAGGTTCAGGCCTAAACTATATTCTAAAACGCAAAAATCAAATGTATAAATAAAAATACACAGTGCTAAGTCCTAACCGCTAGTGATAACTGCGGAGTTTGATTAACCATGTCGGAGTTTATAAATAGCATGTGACAGGTTTAATAAATCGTGGCAGAGTTGTTAATTGACGGGTTGGTAGAACTGCGATGGAAACCGTGCATGTGACAGTTGTTGCAGAACCGTCGGGGATAAGACCGTGACCGTCAAAGCCACCATAACCGTCAGAGCCATAAACTGTTCGCCCACCTAAGCACATGCTAACAATAAAATATCTGCCCGGTTAGTTAGCGCTGTGGCTAAGGATTATAATATAAGGTCCGTAAATGGGTTTTATGAATTTAATATAGCTCTTAGGTCAAAAATTTATCCCTATGCTTGTGTAATGATAGGGATTCAAGACCCTTTTTCATAGTTGTGTTCAACCACCTGCTAAAATTGGAATTCATAGGTTCGAGAGAAGATTATAAAACCATGACAAATTCATTAAAAACACAATGTTGTGTTTTTGGAGTTCAGTTTCAGCAGGACATAGGCAGTTTTGTTTGCAGCATTGCTCAACCGTCGGGTGTTGGAATTGCACGCAGAGATAGGCATCGAAAAGGCGGGAGAGAATAATTTCTGTTTACAGAGTCTAGAAATGCCTGCGAGCACATTCATTCTGATTCATTTCTGTGTAAGGAAATTCCTCAAGATCAATCCTAATAAAAACGGACGCCCACTTGAAAGCAGACCCGGAGATGTAGTCCACCAGGGACGAACTCCATAATCAAACTGTTTTATTCTTCTTCTCTCTAATTATATGCTTTGATTTAATCATTTAATTGCTGCTATTTTATGTCATATTTCATTTAAAAGCTTTCTTCAGTTAACAGTCATTCTAAAGGACAAACTCATCAAACTACCTAAGCACTTTATTCGATCACATTTAGATCATATTTGGTATCAGAGCAGGTTGTGCTTTGTAGTTTGTTCGTCAGTGGATGTTAACCAAGTTGGGATTGCAATGTGGAAAAGGCAAGCTTGAGGAATTAAATCTAGAGATCGGAAAGTGGAAAGTCGTTCATCAATCAACGTTGACAGGGACTGAGGCCGTTGAGACTCTTGAAGCTACTGAAAAGAAACCCATGGGTAAGAATCAAATCTAGTAGATGTTTCTAAATATGCATCAAATGTTGGTAGAATTATATGAATACAAGAAGATGAGATATGCAGCCTCATCGTCAAAGGCATCAAATAAGGACAAGGGTAAAGGCAAGGTAGATAAATCTCCTTCTCCTCCATCATCTCCATCATCTTCTTCTTCCTCTTCTACTTCTAGTTCTGAATCAAAAAAAGAAAAGAAACCTAAGAGTCCACTTTTGAAACTTGATATTAAGTTTGAATTACTTGTGTATGATGGTGAAATAAACCTTGAGAAACTATATAATTGGATAAAATAGTTAGAAGTCTATTGTCGTATTTAAAATATTATTGATGATAAGACAAAGATCCAATTAGCTACTCTTACAATGGGGGGTACTGCTTTGATCTGGTGGGAAAGTAAGACACAGATAGATTTAAAATGTAAAGGAAAAGTTATCACCTCATGGACTAAGTTTATTAAAGCTCTAAAGAAACAATTCTATCTGTTGGGTCACACACAACAAGATGTAATTGATTGGCAGTGCTTGCGACAAGGTAAGGGACAGAATGTTCAAAAGTTCACACAGGAATTCAGAAAGAAAGCGTTAGCACTTGGTATTTCTTTGGACACAAAAGAAACTTTGTTGAATTATATTGGCAGTTTGCATTCATATTTGCAGCATATATTATTAATTTATACAGTATCCTAAGAAAAAAATACATCCAAAATATTTCAAGTTGCGGTTCATCATCAAGACTTGATGAAAAACTGATACCCAATTAAATAGATATGAGAAGCTCCAACTAGCCGTTGAAAAATAACGACTAGTTAGACTAAATCAAAGTATAGTCAAAAAATATATATATAAAGATTAAAGTTTATAATATGAATATTATTTATTATTATTTTTAATTTTAATTAATTTTTATTTTTATTTTTATTTAATATACAATAGGAATTATTCAAATTATTCTAGAAGATTAAATAAATAAAGAATTATTTCTATTAATAAAACATAGTTAAAATATTTATTTAGTTTAATATTATTTAAAACATAAAGGATTAAATGCTACTATAATAAAATAAAATAAAAATTAAATAAATAAATAAATAAATAATAACTTAATTTTTAATAATTATTATTTTAATTTATTTTATTAATATTTATTAAGTAATTTACTTATTTATATATTTATTTTATTTAATTATTTAATTAATTAATTAATTAATTAATTTTTTTATTTTATTTGATTTTATTTTATAGATTTATTAAGTTAAAATAAATAAATAAATAATAATAATAATAAATAAATTATAATTATAATTATAAAAATCAAAAATTAAAAATAATAATAATTATATAAAAAATAAAAAAATAAAAAATATTTTATTTTATTTTAATTTTAGAACACAGCAGCAACCAACACCTCGCTAACCATCCACCCATCATCCCCGTTCGCTCGAGAGGCCTCTTTCTACCGCGCCGCAACTCAAGGTGGAAATGGTCGATCTTCGCAATCACCTTAGCATCTTCAATGCAAATGTGATGATTAGTCTTCTCAACATGCTCTGCTAGGGCTGAGGAGCGTGACCTATTATGCTTAAGGTCAGCTACATGCTCATGAATTCTTTGATTAATAGACCGACCCGTTTCACCAATGTAAGGCGTCCCACAAGAGCATGGAATCAAGTTGCGAGAAGCCTTGGAAATCGAAAAGAGGCCTCTCAACCTGAACAGGGATGATGGGTGGATGGTTAGCAGGTGTTGGATTCCTGCTCTTCATTCCTAAAATTAAAATAAAATAAATTTATGTATTATTTATTTATTTATTTTATTTATTTTTATATTATTATTATTATTATTTTAAATATATATATATATATATTTTTAAATTTATTTATTTATTTATTTATTTATTTTAAATTTTAATTTATTATTATTATTATTATTATTATTATTTTTTAAATCTATAAAATAAATAAATAAATAAGTATATAAATTAATAAATATTAATAAAATAAATTAAAATAAAAATTATTAAAAATTAAATTATTATTATTTATTTAATTTAATTTTTAATTTTTATTATTATGATTGTTATTATTTTTATTATTTTTTAATCCTTTATGTTTTTAAATAATATTAAACAAAATAAATATTTTAATTTATTATTATTATTATTATTTTTAAAATTGAAATATTCCTTTATTTATTTAATCTTCTAGAATATTTTGAATGATTCCTATTGTAAATTAAATAAAAATAAAAATTAAAATTAAAAATAATATTAAATAATATTCATATTATAAACTTTAATCTTTTTATATATATTTCTTGACTTTTTATTTTTTTGGCTTTGATTTAGTCTAACTAGCCGATATTTTTCAACGGCTAGTTGGAGCTTCTCATATCTATTTAATTGGGTCTCCTGATCAGATTTTTCATCAAGTCCTGATGATGAACCACACTGGCTGGTTCGAAACGCGTCGACCAAATTTATTTGGATGTGATTTTTACCGAAAGATTTTTTCTCAATTTATGGATCACAGAAGCAATATTCCTAAAATATATTATTAATGTTCAATCCTAATGATTTTGATGAATTTTTTGTTCAAGATATTCATGTCAAATCAGGTGGTAGACCATTCAAGTTTACACTAAAGACATCCAAGCAGATGGAAACTGAAGACAACAAAAAGAAGGGCAAGTCAAAGGGAAAGAAGACTGCCACAGCTCAGAAGGAAGATGATAGACCTACTTGTACACATTGCCAAAGGATCGGCCATGATGAAGCTAGGTGTTGGAAACTTATCCGAAACTAAATCCAAAAAATTTCCAAACAAAGAAGGGTGAAAAGAAGGCTGAAACAACAATCCAGCAAGGCTTGGAATTGGGATCTGATTCAGGTGATGAAGTCAAAATCACTACTATGGTTACAACAGGGAAAATTTCTGAAGCTAGTACTTCTTCTTCTTCAAATATCACACAACAGAATGAAGATAAAAGAATCGAGTTATTTCATATAAGGGTAACTTCAAAACATACAAAGATAGATACATTGTTCGATACGGGATCACATGCAAATTTTATTTCTGAGTCATTGGTTAAACAATTGGGTTTGAAAACACATAATCATCCAAAACCATATCCTTTAGGCTGGTTAAAGGAACAATCTCAAATTCATGTTACCAAACAGTGTCGGTTAAAATTTTCAATCATAGCTAACTATGTTGATGAAGTAGATCTGGATGTGATACCGTTAGACATTTGTGGAATTGTCTTGGGAAGCCCTTATCTCTATGACCGTGATGCAGTATTTTATAGGAAAGAGCATGTGTATCATCTCAAGAAATATGGGATTAAATACATCGTTCGGGCACATAAAATCAAAGATCACTTGAATTTAATTAATGCTAATCAGATGAAGCGCTTAATTAGTTCAAGTAAGAGATACATACTCATGTCGATAAAAGAACAACATAAGGATCTTAATGATACTTTTTCAGGTTGTGAAATTCAGTATGAAGGTAATTTGGTTAAAAAGGTAGATTCATTTCAATATCTAGTTAAGGAACCAAAACATCTACTTCATAAAAAGGAAATATCACATGAGATGCAATTGATGTCTGATGCCTCTAATAATGGAATGTGTCACAAGTTAGTTGTAGAGTGTAAAGAACTAAAGAAACAAATTCCAGGGAAGGTTGGAAAAGAATTAATGCGACCCAGTTCATCTCCATACAGTTCACCCATAGTTTTGGCTCATAAGCAAAACGGCACATGTGGAATAAGTGTCGATTTTAAAGTTGATTCATATAAGAAGAAAAATTTCACAGCATTGATAGATCATCAACAACCATATGAAGTTAAAACAGATGTTAAAGGTTATGCAATGGAAACAGTGATTCACATAGATTATCAGCTGCTTCAATACTTTCAGTCATATACTAAGTTGCAACAATATCACTATAGTTGGATGGGATTTCTTTAGCAAATTCACTTAGTAATTAAGGACAAGGAAGGTGTAACAAGTAAAGTAGTTGATATGTTGTCTTTGAATGCTTCAGTAGTACTGCATAAAATTTCATTAGTTCATGAAAGTTATGTAGAATAGTATAGAACTGATGATGATTTCAAATATGCTTATGAATCACTAACTCATGATGCTCAGATAGAAAGAGTGTAGGTTATTCAGGAAGTTCATCTTTCTCGGATTGCAGGATATTTCGGTGTAAGCAAGACTACGGCACAAAGTCAAAAATATTATTACTGGCCTCATATGTATGAAAAAATTGTGAAGTACATAAAGGGATGTGTAATGTGTTCGACAATAAAGCCATGCAATCAAAAGATTGGTTTTCACATGCCACTTCCAGTTCCTTTGCAACCATGGGGCAGCATGGATTTGGCTGAAGGACAGAAAGAAATGGTGAAGAGACCCGAGATACATATTCTTCGAGGCAACTGCAGTAAAAATCCTAATTTGTGGGATGAATTTTTAACTTATGTGCATCAAGCTTACAATCAAGCCTTACATTTTTCTATGCCATGACAAGCATTGAGTCAAGTCATGATCAAATTGCGCCATGATAAGCATCAGTTTCAGGTCGATCATCAAGTATAGTTGTATGTCATCAAAGTCAAGATGAAAGTGTGAGAGTTGTATTCTCACTTATTGTCTGCTTAAAATCAAGATTTTGTGGTTCAAAAGCTTTCCAGTGGAGAGGATTGATCCAGGAGTCTCTTGAATAGTACAGATCGACAGAGTTCCAAGTACAATCGACGTCCAGTTCAGTCTCCAATCCGCTAGTTTCATCAGTGTCGCCCGAAGAAAATGTCCTTAAAATTGATCATGGTCAGGTTCATGGCTTGTAAAGGTTTAATTTGATGTATAAGGTTCATGGTGATGTAATGGTCCTAGACCTAACACCTAAGTGCTAATACCTAATCATAAATCCTAAGGTCTAATCCTAGCACTATGCATCTAAAACCTAAGAATTAAGCCTGAAACCCTAGCACAAGACCTATGTTAAAGTCCTAGCACTAAAACATTAAAACTATGGATAAAACCTTATTACAAGGTTCGGGCCTAAACTATATTCTAAAACCCAAAAATCAAATGTATAAATAAAAATACACAGCGCTAAGTCCTAACCACTAGTGATAACTGCGCAGTTTAATTAAACTGTGTCGGAGTTTATAAATAGCATGTGACAGGTTTAATAAATCGCGGCGAAGTTGTTAATGGGTTGGTAGAACCGCGATGGAAAAATTACACGTGACAGCTGTTGCGGTACCGCCAGGGATAAGACCGTGACTGCCGGAGCCACCATAACCGCTGGAGCCATAAACTGTTCGCTCGCTTGAACACATGCTAACAATCAAATCTATGCCTAGTTAGTTATCGTTGTGGCTAAGGATTATAATATAAGGTCCATAAATGGGTTTTATGAATTTAATACAGTGCTTAGGTCAAAACTTTATCCCTAGGTTTGTGTAATGATAGGGATTCGAGACCCTTTTTCATAGTTGTGCTCAACCACTTGCTAAAATTGGAATTCATAGGTTCGAGAGCAGATTATAAAACCATGACAAATTCATTCAAAACAACAGGACAAAGGCAGTTTTGTTTGCAGCATTTCTCAGTCGTCGGGTGTCGGAATTGAGCGTAGAGATAGGCGTCGGAAAGGCGAGAGAGAGTACTTTCTATTTACAGAGTCCATAAGTGCCTGCGAGCACAGTCATTCTGATTCATTTATGTGTAAATAAATTCCTCAATATCAATCCTAATAAAAACGGACGCCCACTTGAAAGCTGACCTGGAGATGTAGTCCACCAGGGACGAACTCCATAATCAAACTGTTTGGTTCTTCTTCTCTCTGATTATATGCTGTGATTTAATCATTTAATTGCTGCTGGTTTATGTCATATTTCATAAGCTTTCTTTAGTTAACAGTCAATCTAAAGGACAAACTAATAAAACTACCTAAGCACTTTATTCGATCACATTTAGATCATAACTTCCCATCTATTAAGGAATGACTAATGGAATGCAGGGAGATCATTGATGCTAGCAAGTGGCAAGGCTTGAAACCATTTCCTAACTTCTCCAGTAAGACTTTGTGCAAACAATCTCATTTTGACATTTTCTTCATCTGCTTCTTGAAGGTCAAAACTATCATTCTCCTCCAAGTCGTTGAAGAATTCTCTGTTGCCGGTCATATGGAATGAGGCTCCACTATCAGGGTACCACAAACTACCCATCACCGATGACACCATGCATGCGATGAGGGTGAAATCCAACTCGAATTGTGAAGCAAGAGCTTCACCTGCTCCTCATCTTGAAGGATTCTTTTCGACCTTCTTGTGCGGACACTTCGTGGCATAGTGTCCCAACTCGTGATAGTGAAAACATTTAATCTTCGACAAGTAATTCTTCTTGATTTCCTGACTAGAATCTGATTTGGAATGGGAAGACTTCCCTTTCCCTTTCTTTTCCTTTCTATCCAAGGCACAATTATTCTCATGATCATGCTTGGATGAGGATCCATCTCTGGTGTTCTATTAAATCTCTTCGTACACCAAGTCGGACCACAAATGCTCCCACTCTAGTAGCTTCTCCCTCCCATTTACCAAATCCTAGTAGTTGTGCCAACTCTTGGGAATGCCTAGAAGTGCTAGGATCACCGGATCATCTTTGGAAACTGTAACACCAACACTTCCAAGCTCATCCCAGCATTGGGTTAACTTGGTGAAGTGCTTTGGTATTGTGTTTCCCTTCTCTATCTTGATTTTCTTGAGCTTTTCCTTCAGTGCTAGCTTCCTGTCATCACCATTGTTTTGAAACAAGTCTGTCGAGGCCTTCCACATTGCATATGGAGTTTCCTTTCCATGGAGGTTTGAGACAATATGATCTCGAACTCCTTCTAATAGAATCCTTCTGGACTTTGTTACACACTTCTTCCACTCTGCTAAATCGTGTGCTTCAGCTGGAGCTGGTTTCGGGATGTCTTTATCAATGAACTCCTTCTATCTATTGTCTTCCAAGATTACTTCCATATGGTCTCTCCAGGCAATGTAATTCGAGCTACCCTCAAGGGCATATTTGAGCCTCAAATCATAGAATGGCATCATGATCTTATTGCTAGCTCTAGAGAAGAGATATGCAAAACTTGTTCCTCCTACATGTATACACTTGTATTCTTCTCTTCTATATTGATTTCAGCTCTGATACCATGTAGAAATTCCTTGTAGATTCTGTAGTGCCCTACTCTAGTTGATTGACAGTGATATGAATTTTAACATTATTTAGCCCTAAGACCCACACTTTATTCTTTGAGGACCTCAAGTTGAGGATCCGGACACATGACTCTATTATTAGTGGATGTGATGGTTATGTATGTCTTTATTGATACGATGATGATAGCATTTATGGATATGCATGTTCTTTATTGATATGATTGTAGCATTAATGGATATGCAGGTTCTCTATTGATATCATGATGATGATATATTTTATAGATAGATATGTTTTCTATTGATGTTACGATGATAATGCCTTTGATGGATATGTTAATTTACCATTGATGTTATGGTTATGATAAACATGATGGATGTGTCCCATATGTAGCTACTTACATTAGTTCTGATTTAAAATAAATAATGATGTGAATAACTAGGTCATGATGATGTTTCTATATAATAATGACTAACACTGAGAACTTTGTTACTGATGATTATTGAGTATGACAGGAAACCACTAGAGGCACTCGCATATGATGAGTGGATAACATATGGTTTGATAGAAATTAATATTTTGTCTTTGAAATTCTAAGTTCATTTTGAAACTTGTTATATATATTACATATACTCTGATGATATGTAAGTGGTTGCAGGAACATGTTAGTTGCTTGGCCAAATGACTCACATATGGGTGATGGGGTTGTACAATTGGATGGAACAACATGGGAGGGGTGGAACAGTGTTCCTGATCTCACCCGCTAGCACTCCCGCCGTGACTTAGGCTGGAAAGGTCAAAATACCTTCGCCTTGAAGATCACGATGTCGTGGGGGCAGGTCCCAAATTTGGTTTGCTCACGAGGATTTTCTGGGGGGCGCACATCAAGGAGGATTCCTTGATCCCCAACACCATTAGTCTCACTATAGCAGGCAACATACGAGATGATAGGGGTATCTGGTGTTGCACACATAATTTCCCCTCGTAACCACTGGATACTTGAAGGGCAAGTGGTGTGGCACCCGTGGAATTTCAAGAGAAATTCTTGAAGGGCACGACCGACTTGGTACCCTTGGCATCAGAAATAAATTCTTAGGCATGGCACCCTTGGAACTTCAAATGGAAGTTCTTGAAGGGCATGACCAAGCTTGACACCCTCGACATCATTAAAGAAACTAATAAATATAATTAATATAGGAAAATCCAACTAATTCATATTAAGTGACATATGATGCTAGAACCAAAGGAATTAAATCAAGAACAAAACTTAGGGTAAGGGAGGAATAGGAAGAGATAAAATATTTTACCATGATAACTCTACCTTTCCATGTTAAAACAAAATATTAAGTACATAAGACTTAATTAGGCAAAAGGAGGAAAGAGGGACATAGAGTTAAGTATAAAGAATTATTAAAAACTTCATTAAGAGAAGAGGGTGGTGAATTAAAATAAGATTACTAAATTAAAATTTGAGAAATTTAGAGAACTTCCATGTGGCAAAAGCCAACATAAGAATATTAATCAAAAAGGCAAATTGAGGTAGTTAGGGGACCGAGAATTATCAATTAACTTCAGTAATAAACACAAATTAAGGAGTAAAAGGGGGGAATCAAGAGACAACTAGGAGAAGAAATAGGAAGCCTTGTTGGGTTGAGGGAAATACTAATTTTAAATGAATAATTAAGTAAATTATTTTTGGAGAGTCTTGATGAGAGGGTGACACATGGGTAGGTGAATAATTAAATTTTGGGTAGTAAAAAAATAATTATTTATGTATGAAATTCCAAGGGTCACCTATGAAGCCTTCTATAAAAGAAAGAGAAATGGAAGGGAAAATGACCTTTTGTTTACCCTATTGTTGGATGGAGGAGATTATGTCATTTTGAGTGGTTATGAGCTATAATTGAGTTTGGTGGGATAGAGTATTATAGAGAGGGGACTCCTGAGCCAAGAGGGGCTCACCTCTATCAGCTAGCACATTCCGTCGTCTTACAACCCCATTGCAGCTCGGGGGTCCGCGGGGAAGGAGAGTACCCAAGGAGTAGGCTGGGAGGTCAACCGGTGGGTCACTACATTCGGATTAAGCACGAAAACCTTCAGGCTTGGAGGTAGACGACAACAAGGGAGCTCAAGTAGCGGCAAGTCAAGTTTGGTTCTCGTCTAAGGGTGAACGGTACATGTGTTAGTTATATTGTTTTTATTTATGATGATTTTATTGTGCCTATAATCAAGTTAAATATATGTATGTGTTATGAATTTAAATTTATGGACTTGATATACGGGATTTAAATTTACTGAGTTTCAAACTTGTATGATTATGGTTTCATTTCCTAGTTACTGTGTAAAAAAAATAAAAAAATTAAAGCCTAGCACTCATCTAGTAAAATATAGGGTTGGTCTCTACACTACTACTAATTTTAATTTTCTAAAACAATAGACTTGAATCTACTCTACCAATTGCAGAAACCAATAAACGATTGCGAAATCACAAAGCATACAAGAGAAAGAATTCAATCAACACATTACACAATGATTTCCTGGGGAAAGCCATAGCTAAAAACCCCGCTATCTGTATAATGCATTAGTCAGAAAATATGAGAAGATTACAATGATTTTCTCAAGCATGAGAAACCTCTGGACTATCTCTATTTTTCTCACTACTTCCTAGACAAGCCTAGGCCAACACATAGCCAATTTCTGCCTGCACAAATCCCTATTTCCTTGCGCTGTTTCTTTGGGTAATTATCCCCTATTAATTAGGGAAATCCCCATCCAATATTGCGGATTCCATCTAGGGCCTTCCGTCTAACTGCATGCACTACATGTATAATTTGGATGATTATACAACTAATAGTACGCTTCCCTTGAACTCCAATCTCAACTAGGTAACTCATAATTCTGACATGCATGAGTTATTTATGGTTGAATCATTAGTTAACTGATTGAGTGCATAACTCACTACTAGACCTCTCACTAGTTCCTCCAATAGTTGGAACTAGTTAAATCGACTTTAACTCATAAAATGACTTTAACTCAGATAAACTGAATTAATTATTTACAACTCAAAATAAACTCAACCAGGGCACCTAAAAAGAAGGAACCACTCTACATGACTCAAGTTAGACCCTCAACTCGAATTAATTGAATCAACTAAGTCAAAATAACTTACTTAACTCATACAAGTTGCCATGTGATGTGGAATTACAATTTTCCTCTAATTTAATTGAGGGGAAAATTAAATTAGAATCTTTCTTGGTGTCATTTTCAACAATTCCTTGTCATTTCAAATCAACCACGAGATATAGGTAATTTATTGTCTAGTGGCCAAGTTGCTAGGATTGCATGGCTAATCATGGTGGTGCTCTCAATCTTCTCTCCCAACATAATCGAGAAAGTATTGAGGTCAACTCATAGTGCATGGTGCACCCTTGATAATTGAGAATTTGACACAAATGTGCAATGTCCAACTCCTCTTAGACTTGTTATTTACTCTTCATATAAACATTAAATAAACCGAAATCTTGTCAACCCATGAAACAACTTATTAGGGTGATTGACATGGTGTTAACATTGACCTTCATTGTGTTGAGTCTAACGTGATTTAAAAATTAAAGGTAGGAAAATAGCCAATGGACCTTAATATGATACTTCATGATTTATCCTATTATACTTTGATCACTTAGAATCAATCATCTACCAAGAGGTTGGAATTCATGCTACACTAAATTGAAAACTTGATTTAATAACTATGACAATCTCTATTAATCAAAAAGCTTCATAAGGCCACGATGGCATAGAATGAATATGTCACCTAAGACATCCATTACCGAACAAATGAGAAATCATGCCTACATTTGATTTAACAATTATGATGATCTCTATGAATAAAGAGAGTAAGCTAATAAATATATGAACTCAACTTCTTTTTAGTGGAAATTATTTCCTAAATTTAATAAAATGAGAAATTATAATTCCTCCTAATTAATGAGAACTTGGACCATAAAAATTTGTTAAAAAAAATTAACAAATAATCGTAACTTTAAAAAAACCAATAAATAAAAATATATTAAAAAATTAAACTTATTTATCTAGGTATCAACTCACTCCTTAATTAGAAGACCACTTATAAAAATATAATGGCTTTAAAAACCACGAAACATATCAACTGCTTAACTCATCGTTAACTGGAAAACCGCTTATAAAAATATAATGGCATGAAAAACCGCGAAACAGATCACTTGAAGCAATCAAACAAAACCCATCTTACAACAAATATCACCACCATAAGCTGAGTTAAGTCTTTGTGTATATATATATATATAAAACTTGATTTATATTTATATTTAGGTTTATATATATATATATATTAAAAACAAAACTTCAACCATTCAAAGGCAAAAACTATGGGCCAATTATTGCCTTAATTATTGCTCCTACATTCGGAATATTTTACTATAATAAGTAAATATTTTATGGATATCACTTTCGTATCAAATTGGGTGATTGCGCTTTCAGTAATCCCATGATATTTTGTATTTTGATGTTAAGTATTCTGGTAGTCATGACAGGTGTCCAGCCCGGAACGAAACAGGCCATCGTTTGCCACTGTTTCTTTCTTTCCCAGTCATTTAATGAATCGGTGATGACATTGAATGAATGGGCGAGATAACAGTTAGCGAAGTTTGACCTTTACTACTCGCATCTCCTTCCCGTTTCTTCTGATTTTCAAAACTGTGGAAACTTCAATGGAAGACACGGTAAGTAAAAACCAATATTACCTTTCTAAATTTTGTATGTTATTGAAATATATGGATTCTTGTGCTCATGACCATTCAAATACAACCCAATTAATAATTTTATTTCTGGGTTTGGTAAGTGAACATGTTTTTTTGCTTGATTTTGATATGTTCACTCTTTTCTCTTTTTTTTCTGGAGTTGGGAGGAGTTTTCCATGAGGAATTCAGTTGTTGTATGGTAGTTTTCTATGATGAGTTCTCTTGAAATGGGTTGGAACCCCAGAATCAGATTCTCTGCAATACATATTTCCTTCAGTTGCTCTGATTTATTTTTTTCAATAAAAAATCTTTATATTCGATAATTCAGAGCTGAAATCAGAGTATACATAGACGTGTCTGATTGACACTATTCAGAGTCAAGAGGTCTTTACTATCTTCTGTCCAAAAAAGGAAACAAAAAGATCTGAATAACTAATTAATAATCCTCCAGGCTTTTACAGCCTCTCTGTGTGCTTGAAAAGCACTCAAAAATTACAGAGTAGACATGCCTATTCAGGCCTTTTGATCACCAGCAGGAAAAAAACCAGTAATAGAAGACAAAAAAACGAGATTAGCATCAGTACTAGGCCTGTTTTACCTATAAATAAAGAGAAAAAACGGCTTCGGGAAGGAGAGCTTCATCCCTGAACAATTGTTCAGATAGAGTCCTTACCTGCAAGGATAAAGCTTCTTTAGTGTGCATTGAATTCCTTGCAAATATGGGAGAAAGAAAGCTCTGAAAACTCATTTTTATCTCGGTAACCTTACACATGTTTGGACTAAGCACCAGATTTTCTTGTGACGTTCACCATTTTTAGAATCCATTATCAGCTTTGAATTTCCCATTACCTGTAGCCTATCAGCTGCGCATTCTAAGAGCAATCATAAGACAAAAAATTCATCTTTCTTATTTGTCTCTTGACCTGCTGCATACTTGAAAGAGACATAATGATTTTCCTTCAAATACAAATTGTCACCAGCACGGCATTTACCTGGAGTTCTTTCGTGCATTGTCAAGAAAACCTCAGGCCTTAGTTTTTATCAATATCATGAGCTATTATAATTCTTTCGGTTTTTAATTTTTCACTGTCCAGGTTTTAATGACCCTCATATGCAAATCTCATCAGATGAGCTACGTGTTCGGGATTTATGTCCTTCTGTTGAAAAGTCCTGCTGTTTCTTGAAAGCCAAAACCCCATAGAACAAAGCAAGGACTTGTGAGCTGCCACGGTTTTATCTTTAGACCAATTTTCAAAACAATCTAGCAACGTTTCCTTTCCACACGTGCTATTTCCATTTGATAGCTACAAAGCATCATTCCAAACTTCCCCGGTAAAAGGAAATTGCACAAATAGTTGGTTGACCGTTGCCTCATTGCTTTTGCTCATAATGCATCTGCCTGGGCCCTTCCACTTTCTTTCCTGACCATCGTCGCAGGTTAAGATTTTATTTGACAATGCCAGCCAAATAAAAATCCTAGTTTTAAAAGGACTGTTAAGTTTCCTTTTTTTTTTTGCCACCACCATTTTTTTCTCCCAAACTCCTCCTTCCATTTTTGCTGAATACCCTAACTTAGCTATGTATACACCTGTGACCTGATCCTTTGTTTTCAAACCATTTCAAGTCATCTTCTGTATTGCTAAGCTTTAGGAACTCTGCTTCAATTGGAGGGTAAATTGGATCCATTCTTCAGAAAGGTCATTCTGCAAATTTAGATCACTTGCATCCTTCCATTCTTGCCTCCCCCAGTTGCTCTGATATGACACAAGGAATGTCATAATTTTGACACATTTCATCATTTCTAAATAATATATTTGAAAATTAGGTGCCCTTTGAAACCTTCATTTTAGTTGTAGAAGGGTTCCAAACATATTTTTCTCTTTGAAGACACAATTAACTTTTATTAAGTAAAAATTGAAAGGCGGGCTTCTGATTGTTAAATATATCTTAGAATTTAGCTTTTTTGGTTAATTCCAAAAATGTCCTCTCATATCTTTCAAATGGCAATTCAATGGGACCTCTATGAATAAAAATTGTAAACAGACAGATTGCGATGGTAAAAAATTCGTAAGGGGTTGGTGCGGACCTCCCAAATGACAATTCAATGGGACCACTATGAATAAAAGTGTAAACAGATGGATTGTGATGATAAAATATTCTTAAGTGGCTTGTCTAGAACTCTCAAGCTATGGTGAGAATGTGGGTTCCTAGCCCTGAGCTTCTCCAACAAAAAATATCTGCTAGTTTTGATCTCTGGTGAAGGCCCTACCTGATAGTGAAAGGTTGAGTTGTTCAACTTCCCAACTCACATATCTGTTTTCACAAGAGGGCAGATGCATCTTTCTGGGAAATACGAGTGACCTATATTTAGAAAGATCCTCACTCCAATCATAGATGTACCCATTTAGGTGGAAACTAAAGGTGCTATTATTTTTTGGATTGTTTTGGCCTTGTTGCTGTTTCATTTGTTGTATTATCCCTATTTCGAGGATGAGCATATTAGCCTGAATCAGATCAGCTTACCATGCATAGTTCTTTTCTTGTTGACCACAGAATACAATCTTGTGGCATTTTGTTCTTCTTGGAGTTATATGGTTGCAATCGTTCACATCCATTCACCTCAATGTATTGCATTTCTACTCTTCTGTTTAGTTAATTCAATAAGTTTGTTAGAGAAAAAGGGAACTGTGATAAACAAAGCTGCTCTTGGTTTCCCTAATAATTATTCTGTACATTTTTCCATAAATATTTTGAGGCTGAGCATATTGTTATCAATCAGTTTAAAGTGATCCTATCTGGGATGTTTATGAATGCAATCATAAAGATTTACACCGTGATGATAAATATTAAATTTTTTGTAAGAGGCTGGTGTGGACCTGGAAGCCATGGAGAGAAAATGGGTGCCTCCTCCGAGCTGCTCCAGCTAAAAAAGCTGTTAGTTTTGATCTTTAGTTGAGCTCCTATTTTATTTTGGTTCGCAAATGTCTTTGGCAATCTAGTTAGCCTCTTATCTTGAAGCTCACTCCAAATTGTTAGATTTTCTAAACCATGGTAAACAGATTCCACACTCAAGGAATTCCTATATGAAACTAAACAGTGGAAAACTTAGCTACTTAAAACTGCACTCTGTAATGAATGCTAGAATATATAAACACATGCTGTGGAAACAAAGTAAATTGATTGTCAAACCTTATTTTCCTTACTTCTTAAGACAATCTGCTACAAGAAAACAACGCACTAACTGCTGAACAGAAAACTGAATCAGTAAACCTATACCCCTGCTTTCCTCTTTATAGACTGGGAAGAAGAGTAGGCACACAAGATTTGGACACATGCAAAACGATGTCTCAATTGCAGATGAACGGAGGCATTCAAGTATGCATCCTCCTAGAGATCTGCACCCTTATCTGCATGCATGCACCTAACTGAACTTAAACTTAAGCTAGAATTAGAAAACTGCTTAATAAACTGAAACTAACACATGTAGCTGTATGCATCCTCTTCTATTAACTTAAATATGACATGTGATCTTGTAGAACTAGAACCTAAGGATAACCTCATCCTATCGTATCTATGGCTGGTGCATGCATGCATGTGCCTGTAATGATGAAAGCTTAGATATAGTGGTGTGCCCTCTAGCCTTCTTTAATTATGACCCTTCATCTACAAACCACCATACAACTTGGAAATGAATGCTATACGGATCTACTGTGTGTGTGATGCTGCTGCAACAGAAAAGTGCCCACTTCAGTCACATGTGTGCAGAGTGTTGTAGAAGACTATCTGAGGGGCACTCTCTAACACTAATCGCCACTTCACTGATTTTACATCCTCCTATATGAACTTTTTCCACTTGTGGCAAATCCAAGATTACCACTGTAACCCTCAATGCTGAACTATTTTCATATCCTCTCATTTAACTGGTGAAATTCCCCTATCAAGAATCATGACAATTGACAGAAAAAGGAATAAAATCTGACCACTTAAATAAATGCTCACAAAATCGTCACATTTTCTAAAATAGGCCACTCATCAATAGCCATTGCCTTCCTTGCATCCACACCTTGTTCTGTAACATCAACAATGTCTTTCTGCTCCATGTCTTGGCTGTAACTTTCAGTTTAGCCTCAGCCTCAATTTCATCTTCTTTAAGTTCATAAACACACGCCTTTGCATGCTTGTTATCCTCCTTATATTTATCAATTTACCCTTCTTCCTCCATCAATCTTTTCCTGTTTTAAGTTTGACAAGGTGTCGTTCCTCTTCTTCCATTTCTCTACCTTTATTATCTAAGTTGCACGAAGTTTCATCCCTCCTCCAAATTTTTGGCAGAAACATTCAAAAATGTTCCAACAAGTTTCTGGATTTGGAAACATACCTCGAATTCCCTGACAAGGAAAATGGACAACATAGCTATATATCGGATTTCATATTCAACTCATCTGCAAGTTAAGTGCTGCCTGTGAAATTTTTAATCTATTGCAGCAAATGGAAATTATTCTTCTAACTGATTAAAATTAAGTGTAGTTTATTTGCTACGACAAATAACGAATAAAATCACAACTGCAATTTTCACCATAAAAATGCTGCGGAAAATAAAACACTGGAATTGAGAAACACAGAGCACACACTAAAAATTAACACATTTATTTTTGGACGAATGTCCCTGAAAAAACCCAATGTGGGAAAACCGGTGCAGCAGATGAGGGTTTTATTATTATGCAGCAGTGAAATTTTGAGTACAATCTATGGATGCCAAATTGACAATCCAATCTGAGAGAAATATTGGCAAAATCAAATGAGGGAAATTTACCCTCCTCTACAAACAATCCCTACATAGTTTGGCTACTCGAACTGGCTAACTCGGACCCCTTTGCAGCTTCTACGCAAGCCTTGCGCAATCACTCACACGCTCTACCCGCATTTGCCTTGAATCTACTTCTGACTCACTGCTGCTGCTTTGGGATGAATTCTCTGGCCCTTTGGAAAATTATTCTGGCCTCTGGTAGCTAAATCCTCCCTCTGCTCAACCAAATTGAACTTCCCTCTTGAGGCTTCTGCACAGTCCCTACGCAACCTCCTGGAGAAATAACTTGGCCTCCTCTCTTGACTCTCCGGAACTGGAATCCTCCTCCGGAATCACTGTCTCTACCCTTATGCGTCCTTTATGGCTTAAACTCTCTTCCTCTGCTCTACCTTTGTAGCTAGATAGCTCAATCTACCAAGGAACTCACACTTCCTGTGTGTTTTTCTCCAACCCCATAGAATTCCTCTTATAATTTCTTGTTGGCTCACCAACAACCATTATTAAAACCTCATCAATGACTAAGATAATCTCTAAGTCGATCCATGTGAGTTTTTAGAGAATTCTCACCTCTCAATTAATTCCCATTAATTAATCGATTTCTCGATTTCCCTAAGTTAGACATAGGCATTTTTAATTATCAATCAATTAATTTAATTGAGTTGTCTCTAGGTGGAAATTCCAGAAACGATTTCTAGGTTTTGGAGATCTCATGTGTTTTAGCCTCTCCACAAAGTTTGAGACTAGAACACCATTCAATGGTAAAAAAACTATCACTCCCTCTTAGCAAGGAAGGTGTTCACCTAGTCTCCATAACATCCTCCATACACGTTGTTGATGACTGATAATTGTGATCACTGCCACTGCCCACCAATTACTGCGCAATTTTGATTCATTTGCCACATTATAGCTGAATCACTCTTGCATCTGCGTTGTTGCTAACACTGCACTGTGCAACCTGTACTATTGCCAACTTTGCCATTGCACTGCAACTGATCCCATGTTGTTACTGCTGCTGCTGCAACTGAGAACATAAGTCTGAATCAACTATGTCCTATGAATTGCAATTGTCTCTTGAGAATCCGACTACTACCGTTCTTTGCACTGTCCACTAAGAATTCCTGTGCTGCAACTGCTCTGTGCCCCTCGGCCCCTTACTGCAACTAGTACTACAACTATCCCTCAAGAACTGACTGCACATCTGACACTGATCCATCTGCTACTAAACACTGTGGGCCCCTGTAGCAAGGGTATTGATCCATGAGAAGCACTTGTCCGATGCACCCTCAAAGGATCCTACCTAGCTCTACGCAACCCTGGAGTCTAGAGCTCAATGTCTCCACACCTCTCTCATGGAGGTATAGTTGCATCAAGTGAAATCTTCCTCCAACCTTGAGGAAAACTGATAAATCTCTATCGAAGTTGTTGCCTTCTCCAACCTCTCCTTCTTGTCCTTCTTCCTCTAAGGACACTGTGTGTTGAAGTGACCGAACTCACCACACTTGAAGCACTTGACCTTCAACAAGTCTTTTTTCTTCTCTCCTCCCTACGAGCCTTCTCCTTGATTGGGACCTTTCTTTGCCTTTCCCTTTGATGCAAGGGCTACGTTTTCCTCCTCCAAATTCTTCGATCCTTTGCTGCTTCCATCGAGACTACTCTTGATTAGAGAAAATTGCATCTTCCCCTGCATGAAATCTACCCATAAATGATCCTATCTAGGTAGTTGATCTCGTCTAGTAATGCCTTGGACTAAAGTAGCCCACTCCTCAGTGAAACCATTAATGGCTACATGCACAAGTTCAACTTCTTATGGCGCCTCTCTTACTGCTGACAACTCATTCCGGATATCCTGAATACTGGTGAGGTAGGGGGTAACTCCTTCTCCCTTCTGCATCCTAGTGGTCCTCAACTTCTCCTTTACGAACATCTTCCAATTTTCAGAAGGATTCTAATTTCTGATATAGTGTTGCAAGAGCATCCCACATTTCTTTGGTCATATTCTTGGCTGCAAAGTGTGAGACTATATGATCCCAAACTCCATCAAGGATCAACCACTTTTCCTTGGTCATCTCCTTCCTGAAATTCTCAACCGCTTTTCCTTGTTCATCTCCTTCCTGAAAGTCCTGTTGAGGCCATTTTCCAAATAATAAACAGGAATCTCCTCCTCTCCTGCTTGGCTACCTGCTCTGCAATTCACACTCCTTCCTGGAATGCGCAGTCTTGCCTGCTAGTTTTGCCTCTTCTATTGGAGATTTCAGATTTCCTTCAAGGTTGAAACTGGAAAACCTCTGAGAAAAATCCCGCAATGTGTGTTTTTCTCTTCCATTCGACGCTGAATTTGCTACTACGAAACTGCTGCAAAAACAACTACGCCCAGATCAAGAATCAACCCTGCGAAAATACTGATCTGCCCACCTGCTGCCTGCTGGAATCACTTCTGGACAAGTTTGAACTTTTTCGGTCACCTGCCTCTAGAAATCGAACACCTGTCTAGCAATTAGCACTGCTTGGCTAGGCCCTGTGCAAATTTGGAAATCGAACTGCTAGACTCCCTCTAAATATGGACAATTTTTTCCTTCTGCCTCTGAGCTTCCCGCCTGATCAAACTCGCTCTTATACCATGTGAATTTTTAATCTATTGCAGCAACTGGAAATTATTCTTCTAACTGATTAAAATTAAGTGCAGTTTGTTTGCTACAACAAATAACGAATAAAATCACAACTGAAATTTTCACCATAAAAATGTTGTGGAAAATAAAATACTGGAATTGAGAAATATAGAGCACACATCTAATGAAATTGACACAGTTATTTTTGGACAATTGTCCCTGGAAAAACCCAATGTAGGAAAACTAGTGTAGCAGATGAGGATTTTATTATTATGCAGCAGTGAAATTATGAGTACAATCTATGGATATGCCGAAACTGGAAATCCAATTTGAGAGAAATACTGACAAAATCAACTAAGGGAAATTTTCCCTCCTCCACATGCAATCCCGACTGGGTTTGGCCACTCGAACTGGCTAACTTGGACCCCTCTGCGCAGCTTCTGTGCAAGCCTTGTGCAGTCACTCGCACGCTCTTCCCGGATCTGCCTCGAATCTGCTTTTGACTCACTATTGCTGCTCTGGGATGAATTCTCCGTTCCTTTGGAAAATTATTTCGACGTCCGGTAAATGAATCTTGCCTCTGCTCAGCGAAAACGAACTACCCTCTTGAGGCTTCTGCGCAGTCCCTGCACAAACTCTTGGAGAAATAACTCGACCTCCTCTCTTGACTCTCCGGAACTAGAATACTCCTCTGGAATCACTATCTCTTCCCCTTTGTGTCCCTTCGGGCTCGAACTCTCTTCCTCTTCTCGACCTCCATAGTTGGATGGCTCGATCGACCAAGGAATTCACACTTCCTGTGTCTTTTGCTCCAATCCCATCGACCTCCTCTTATAATCTCTCGTTGGCTCACCAATGACCATGATTAAAGCCTCATCAATGAATAAGATCATCTCTAAGTCGATTCATGTGAGTTTCTAGAGAATTCTCACCTTTCTCAATTAATTCCCATTAATTAATTGATTTCCTTAAGTTATACATAGCCATTTTTAATTATCAATCAATTAATTTAATTGAGCCGTCTCTAGCTGAAATTTCTAGAAACGATTTCTGGGTTCTAGAGATCTCATGTGTTTTAGCCTCTCCAAAGAGTTTGAGGCTAGAACACCATCCGATGCTACAAAAACTAACACTACCTTGCCAATATGTGTGGGCACTCCACTTTCTATAGAGTGAATATCTAGTTATTACAACATTAGTGCTATCAACTAGACAACAGAAGATTGTAACATTGAAATGAGTTAGTGGATACATGTTATAAGGAAGAATATTAATTAATATATGATAAAAAATGAAGCCACTCACCGTCTTTCATTTGAAGAGGAATTGCAGAGATGTTCGGCCCACCTTGCTTCTCGTACACCCAAGAAATGTTGAGGTTTGTGAGCATGGTAATAAGGTATCCCACTATGCAGAGCATGAATGCAAAAGGATACTTCTTGTCCATCACATCTACAAATGTTTCTATGGAATTGCTTTGGAAATGCATCCAAGTTGTCCCTGGGAAGAAACCGGCTACAAACTGAGTTCCCAGAAAAAGAAATCTCGTGTTCCTTCTATAAAAATAGGGGCAAATGTGCCCATAAAAGCTAGTTTTAGGCAGGAGATTCAACAAGCATTAGGCCATTTGCTCTCAAGTTTAATGCACCATCACTGGAACTTCTAGAGTTAATTCCTTTGTGGGCAATGATTAATAGAATCATGATGCAATTGATTAGAACAATACCTACCCCTGTAATTGTTCTCATGGCCATGGATTGCTATTGTGATCGATTTTGTTTGTATTTGAGTAGTAATGGAGATTTTGGGTCATATAGGTTTGGGATGGACGCCGCCTTGTCACTGTACATAATATGTGTCTCTCAAGATGCTCTCTACTTGCTTCTTCAGGTCTCTGATAGTTGCTTGTGGTTATAACACTACCATTTCCATTGGAGGTGGAGGCCAGCTTTGGCTTTGTGCATTGAACTATATCCTGCAAGGTTGATGAAGTACAAACTACAAATTTTGTCACCATTGACATAGAAATTGGCCAGTTCACTTAACTCATCTCCTGCACATATTGGTGGTTCAACGTATCATATATATTGTTTTACTGCATCATCTCCACCCTTCCTAAAGGTCTTATCCTCTTGAATTACAGCAGATAATGCATAAAACCTGTTGTTTGTCTTTTCATCTTTGCTGATTTGGACTTGTTTCAGCAATAATGTCATCTAAGGCTTCATTTCTTTAGATTTGCCTCACATGACACATCTTTGATCTAGGCATATGGCTGATCTTTTTTAAATTAAATTTCAGCCACATTTTTTCTGAATCAATTCTGTATCCTTATCTTATTTCGACTGGAATGTGCCTTGTTCTTCCACACCCATAGCAACCATATTTTTTCTATTCTCGTCAATGATAAAACACTATGGCTGAACCAATTTTACATCTTCATCTTCTGTTGACTAGAATAAGCTTTGTTCTTCCACACCCAGCAACAGTTCTTTTTCTATTCCTGTCAATAATAAAACACCTTATATTGCTGAAATATATGTCCAGGTGTGGTCTATGTGTTGAACTCTTAGTTAAACTGAGAGGGGGGGGTGAATCAGTTTAACACATTCATGGACTTTTAAAACTTTTTCTTTAAAACTTATTTTACTTTATTAACACCTTCATTTCATGATCAACATAATGTGTGAGCAATCTTTATTTATGAGTAGCAATTAATAAGCAGATTAGATAATGTACCAGCAGTCTTAATATGTTAGCAGCAAGTATTAGCAGAATAGATATATCATATCAACACATAGACATCATGCAAATAGACACCAGATATACGTGGAAACCCATAAAGGGAGAAAACCACATCTTATTATTGTTGTGATGCAAAGGCAAGCTCCAACTCCCTCTCACCACTGATTTTCTGCAGGCACCAACCTACAGGAGGCTCCAACCTCAATTCTGTAAGCTACAACTTGCAAGGAAGCTCCAACTCCCATCTATTTTCTGCAGGCACCAACCTACAGGAGGCTCCTACCTCAGTCAGCTACAACTGACATCTATCAAGCTACAACTTGATAGGGAAGCTCCAACTTTCTTACTCTTTCAAAAGAAAAACACTTGCTGATTTACCTTGGATATCAGCTCTGTTTTGTACCTTCTTCTCTGTTGTTCATCAACTCTTATATCAGACCTGCATCATCTCTGCTCAGCCCCTTCTTCTTCTTTGCTCAGCTCCTCCTTATTCAAATTCTTCTTGCAGCTTGCTTATTTTCTTCAACTCTCTTTAATTCTGCTGCATACTCTCTTCTTCTCTCACTCCTTTTTCGTCAACTCTCTCCCCTTGGATATTACCCTGTTTTATACAAAAATAGTTTCATGACTGTTTGTATTCCACTGGGAATTCGAAATGGACAACCATGTCTCTTTGCCTTCTGCCTTCTCATCTCTTTTCAGCTCACTCAGAAAAAATGTAACTGTAGGTGCTTATTTTAATATTACAGTGGGATATTTGCTTTCTTCCGGAGACTTGCCAATGCATCACAACAATATAAATTTAAATAAAACATTTACATTCAAATTTAAATGAGAACTCCAGCTCACTCATTTTGTCTCTTGGCTTGTTGTGCATTTGTCTTTTCTCTGACTATGTCTTTGTCTTTTCTGTGACTGTGTTTTATCTCTTTTCAGCTCTGTTTGCTCTTCTGTCCTTTGTGGGGGTGTAACAACTGCATACGTGTAACTCTGCCTTTTAAATAAATGAAATGCAATTGCTGACTTTTTAAATCAGGACAATTCCAACCCTTTTCATGCCACGAGTGTCTTGTTGATGTGGAAGTTCCGCAAGCGGAACGAACATAGATCACAGTCGTTGTATATTAATAATCGCCCTCCCATTAAGCCGAGGCCCGAGGGTTCACAGCCCATGTGGCATATTTTAATACAACTGCAACCGTGTTTTATATATCTAACAACAATCCTTTTATATATAAACAATCGCCCTCCACCTTAAGCCTTTGGTCTTATATTACAATCCAATAAGTCGAATCATAACCACTAATATATGAAAGGGTCGGGCCCCACATCTCCGTCGGCGGATCGGTGGTGTCAAACGAAAACTTGCGATTGCGATTGATCAAATGGACGCGATGACCACATAAAACATGTCTCATAGCGCAATTGGGTCCGAACTTTGAACGGATGCAATCGGGGCGCATAATAGAAAAGTTCCGATTGCGATCAGAACACGGATGCGATTTGCACATATTAACTCCCGCATATAACAGGATCGGGTCCGCCACTTCAATCGCAGTATATTACAAAAGTCGTGCGATCAATCGGAAAGTTCCAATTGTGATTAAGATCCCGGACGCGATTGAACCGATTAACTCCATCGTATAACGTCATCGGGTCCGCCACTTGATCGGAGCATATTACAAAAGACTTGCGATCAATCGGAAAGTTCTGATTGCGATTAAGATCCCGGACGCGATTGAACCGATTAACTCCATCGTATAATCGCCATCGGGTCCGCCACTTGATCGGAGCATATTACAAAACTCCGCCGATTGAACCTTTTCTCCGATTGCGATTGGGTGAGGGGTCCCACCTTATAAGCCATTTCGTTTTGATAGAACCTTTGATTATATAGATATAAAGTGCTCCGCTTGTATATAACTGATATATATGTTTATATATATATTTTGCCGCTGGAGTGAAGCGATTCCCGGAATTATGTTTGTATATGTTATATGTGCTCCGCTTGTATATAACTGATATATATGTTTATATATATATTTTGCCGCTGGAGTGAAGCGATTCCCGGAATAATGTTTGTATAAGTTATATGTTTAATGCCGGTTGGAGAGTGCGATTCCCGGAATTTTATAACAGCTCTCTGCCTCTGTCTCTGCCTCTGCTGCTTCTGTCGCTCTGCCTCTGTCTCTATCTTCCGATAACGGTTCTTCACTGTGGTTCTATGACTGTTACATTTTGACATTCTTCTTGCTGCCTCTATTGCTTTCACTGTGCTTCTTTTGCCTTCCTCTGCTTCAGCGCTGCCTCCTTTGCCTGAGTGCTGCTTCCTTTGCCATCAATGACAATATTTCCAACACTATGCCTCATTATACTACTAAATGAAAGTAGATTTCTCACCAAACAAGGAACATAATAGACATTTAATCATTGCCATATGACCTCTTAGCTGAAGTAAGACATTTTCCTTTCCTATAAACATATATTCATCTCTCCCATTCAACACAACAAAATCAGATTGTAATTTATCCTCTACAAAATCAACATATTCCTGATTAGTATTACCACAATGTCTAGATGCCCCAAAATCAATGTACCAATCATCCAAACCGCTATTTGAATCCTTGGTTCTGTCCATGAACACATAGAACTCTTCCTCATCGTGCTCAACCATATTATCATGTTTCTTTCTGGATTGATCATTTTAAAGATGCTCTTGGTTATGCTTTTCATCCCACATTTGATTCTTGCAAACTCTGCTTATATGGCCCAACTTAGACCTTTTTCTCCAATGTAGGGTTTCACACAAGAACAAGAAATATTATAGACATGCTTTTGTTATGTAGGATTAATGGATCCTTGATAGACTTAAGGGATTCCTAATCATGGTGAGAATTTGAATGTTGTCACCTAGTGAGACAAAGGTGAAGTGGTGGTATTTTGTACACCTACCTTCATGCCATTGACATATTATAGTCCCAAAGGCAAGAGTTCAACACTTAAGGAACAAGTCTAGAGTGATATTTATTTAGGCACATAAGAGAAATTGAGTTGGAGGTAGGGATCTTGAGTTGCAAAGGGTGGCATGGCCATAGATATATATTTTTTTATTTACTAGACCATCCCAAGTAAGCTTTCCCAAGTCTTGCAAATTCCAATAGGCTAAGAACTCAATAGGAGCAAAGGATGACAAGGAAATCTAATGTAAAATGAAAGAAACAACTCAACATTATCTAGCTTTTAAATGAAGGAAATAGATGATGTGATATCGGTTCAAGGAGTTGGTGTTGTCAAAACTAGAACATCATGATAATCGTCAATTCAATTCTCTAAATCTCAAAGTTGTAGGAAAACTAGCCAACAATACTCTACAAAGTTGGGTACATGATAAATCGTTGTTGAATGTTCTATCCAAAACTACAAAAGTGAACGATATGATCATGATCTAAGCAAACACAAAAGATGGTCAACCATTCTTCAACAATATTGGCATCTCCAAACATATGACTTTGACTAGAAGTAGGGAGGAGTAGATTAGTGCTTTGTTGTACCACATCAAAGGTGACATTATCAATCTTGCACTAAAATTCTGTCATGGATACATGGGGCATTTGACTTATGAGTTGTGATTGCAAAACTGGCATTAGAGCATCAAAACAAAAGCGAAACAATGTTAGTGCATATTGAAACTCTATAAGGTTTTTTATCATCAAAACCTTTGTTTTTGCTACAACTAATGAAAAATAATTTGTTGGCATAGTATGTGGAATTGTTAGTAAAGACTGCCATAAACTAGAATCAACTCATCTTGCTACTTTTCCAAAATATCAACATCAATTGCTTATTTATTCAAAGTCTTCCATGCAAATGACATAACATTGTTTCAATAGTGTTACCCCTTATTTTGCACCAGGGTAATACTAGTGAATTTGTTCACTACCCTAGTGATCTTCATCACTAAAAGTCTTGGATATTTGGGGCACTCGTTTGGTTTCATGGATTTCAATGACCTAGAGGGTTTGATGGTATATTGCTTGATCATATGATGTGGTGCTTGAGGGCCTCTAGTTTCCTTTGGGCATTGGCTTCATAATTCCCAAGTCAGTTCACAATTCCCAAGGAATCTTCACATATATTGAGGCAAGTCATGCTTCTTAGGGCATTGGTCAAAACAATTTTGAGCTACTCTTCATGTACTAGGACTTCTCATGCCATGCAATGTCTTAGATTTTGGGTCTCTCACCTTATTCACTCATTTGAGGCTTGTGTCACATGATTCTATGGGACATCTACATTTCAGGTTGCATTTGGTGCTTCTATGTGGCACACACAGGCTTGTTAGACTCTCCCATGACTTAATAGGTTGATTGGCATTATTTGAGGAGTAGGATTTCACCTGGAGACATCACACATAACCTCATGGCGGTAATTCACCTACTCTTGAAGGTTTTCCTCATGAATTGTGAGAACATTTCACCTTGGAGACCTATATGTCCACTTTGCAGGAGCCATACGAGCCTTGCATTGAACATTTTGAGGAGATTTAATATTTATTGAGCATCTGCACACTGGGAGGCTTCTAGAGGCTAGTTGTTTCACATTTGACTTACTTTCTTCCCTCTTTGATGGAGATGTCCCTTTTTCTTGGGGCTATTTCACTTGGATTATTGTACATGTGGATTGAAATTGTAATTTTTATTAAATAGTTGGAGGAGAATATTATTTTATTTCTCCTTAGGCTAGATCTACTGATCTCATATGAGGCATTGTTATTTTATTGTAAAGAAAGAGGATTAACACTCTATATAAAGAGGCACCCTTCCTCATTATCACTTATGCTTGGATTTTTGGAGCTTAATTGACGTATATTTTTTGGAGCATGTGGTTGTATTAATGTTTCCTTCTTTGTGGATGATTGTTGTCAATTCTCGAAGCTTCTGTATCTTGTTTCTTGTTTGGTTCATAAAGAATAAAGGTAAAATGCACAAGTCTTCTATCATTGGAAGGAAAACATTCTATAGTAATTCCTCTCCTCTTCCTTTGTTGGTTAGGCGATTATTTGGTACCTTGCTTTGTCTATCCATCTTGGAACCATAGCAAGAAATATTAAGTAATATTATCAATCCATAGTTTCTCTTGTTGACGAAGTTTGTTCCCTTGAGGATCCCTTCTTGTTGGGCCTTGATTTCGATTGTTGATCTTGATTGGATGAGGGATTATTCTTCATCTTGGTTTTAATCCTTCAGTCCTAATCCTTGAATGAAATAGACCAGTTGTTAAGAAAGTTTCTTCTTGAGCTCACATTAGAGGAAATTTCAGCCTAAAAGTGCTCATGAAATTTTCATGTAATTTCCATGTCATAATATGTAAACCAATCAAAATCCTTTAAATTTAAAGAGGCACATGTAAATATTTTGGAAGGAAAAGAAGAAAAACTACTTTTTTTTTTTAATTGTATTTTGGACTTATCTCCTTATAGGTTTACGCAAATTTCAAGTGTAGACACTTGTTGGATGCGGAATTAAATTTGACATCCAATGAGTACATATTATGCATACTTTTGAGAAGACCCACATTATTAAAAATTGAAGATACATTAAAAAATGTGTTGAACACGCTTTTTTAATGTATCTTCAATTTTTATCAATGTGGATCTTTTCAAAAGTACACATAATGTGTACTTTTTGGATGTGGAATTGAATTCTGCATCCAACAAGTGTCTACACATGAAATTTGAGTAAGCCTATAAGGAGATAAGCTAAAAATACAATTAAAAAAAGTAGTTTTATTTTCCCTCCAAAATTCATAACTCTTATTTTATTATTTATCCTTAGGAGGCCACTTTTAGGTTGGAATTTCCCCTAATGTTCACCTTGAATCCATTTCCCTTTCTGGATTTGGCATTGATCTCTACTTTTTTCCATCACATATTTTAAAATCCAAAAATCCCAAAACTTTGTTTTACTAAGGCTACTCTGACTTCCTTGTACCTCATTGCTTAGCTTTAGTAATCCTACTAGGGATATACTCCTTGAGCCAGAGGAGAGCCAACCTAAAGCGAAGAGGATAGATTACTAAGGTGAAATTGGTGACCATCCTAATAATTTCTTCTTGAGTTGTACCTTGTGGACTAGGGCTTTTATCATTAAGTACAATTCGGGTGGTAATATTTTTGGTGTTGTTGCTCATGATAAAGTCCATTTACCCAAAAATTTGAAGACTATTCTTCATGACACATTTGTGAGAGTGTTGTTTTGAAAATCTTCTCTCATATGGTGACTCCATGAAGGGAGAAAGTCCTTGTTCCTTATAGATTTTGAAGACATTGTTGGGTGTGGAGGTGAGAAAATTCATCAATTTGAAGGCTTTTTGAAGAAAAGATCATCTTGGCGACACCACCTTGGTATTGGTATAAGACATGATTGTTGTTCATCTCAGATTTCTATTTTTAGCGTGATATTGAAGAACTAGAAGCAAAGAAAAATGGAATTGCCTCAATGATTGGCTAGCTGGTATGCTCCTTTTGATTTCTCAAATGTCCTACTGTTCCCTCACAAGAATCCTACTATACATGCAATGTCAATTCTAGATTTTTATGGACATAATGCTTTAGTCATATTACATATGTCATCCTTCATTGAGTTCAGTTTAAGCATTGACATCGCTTATGAAGATGATATGATGAAAATTTTCATGTCAAGTCTCAAAAAGGGATGCAAGGAGATAGTTTGAAACTCTTGGTAAAGGAGAAATATCATTTTTTGCAGGTATTGTTGAAGCATTTTGCAGACGATGAAGTTCCATGGTTTGTGAACAATGATTGTCGATTGCTGGAAGATTCAAGGAAATATATGGTGCACAACCCTTGTTGAAGAAGCTCATAAATCTCCCCTTTCTAATTATAAAGGCATCATTGAAGAAAATATCCTAGATGCAAAAGAAGATTACTTCTTAGCAAAGTCACCAGACACGTCCCCCCCCCCCCCACCAACCCCGTGTCACGAATCCCACATGTCAGACACAATTCCGTGGTGACACGTTTCTGACACGCATTTGGCGCATGTTTGAGATGAGGGATTTGTGCCCATGGCGTATCAGATTGATGCCCACAACATGCCCTGATTTTCGGATTGTCCACCAAAAAGCAACTCGCAGGCTTGACAAAATCCGGAATTGGGCTGCATTTCTCCATTTTCATTTGTTGTTTGTGTGTTGTGGGACTATGTGAGCAACCAACAAAGGATATAGGTTCCTTTTGGAGGTGATTCAAGCTACAGGTAAGTGGATTTCCCTTCCATTTTTTTCTAGTTTTGCTAGAGCAACCTGCTTGTGCGTTTTGTTTACATGCACAGTGCATTTTCTTTATTTTTACAACAGTCATGGCTCAATCAAGGGAAACAGGGAAGGGGAATAAGAAGGGGAGGAATGTCCCCATTGGTAATTCCCTCTTTCAATTTCATCAAGGACTGCCAGTCTTCCATATGTTGGAAGTGGAGCTCAAACAACAACTTCAAATGTTGAGAGAAACATCAATTTAGCAAGACAATAGGCTCAAGAAATTAAATATCCCTTGTGGTAGTATGTTACAAGAGATCAAGGGCCAGACAGGAGGTTAAAAGGAGGAGGAAATGTTCTTTGGACATGCAACTTTTGCAACAATCAATTGAAGAGTACCTATTTCCTTGAGAAAGGGCATATGTTGGGCATACCATCTTGTGGAATTGGAGCATTAAACAAGATTGACTACATCTAAGAGGAAAGAATTAGAAAGAGAGGCCAGTGTTGGTGTGGAAATGGTGGTTGCATATTTTAAGAAAAACAAGAATGAGGATCCCCTTCTAATCTTGAGAAAAAACAATTTTCCATTTGGGAGTTCTGGTAGTGGTGTAGGTCAAGCAGCAAAAAGGAGGGCACTTGGTCCAATGGAAAATATATTTCAACGAGAGAAGCAAGAAGAGATTGATATCACCATTTCCTTATTTTTCTATCTCAAATTCATATCATTTAGTGTTGCACAATCACCTTTATTTATTGAGATGTGTCGAGCTCTAACTCAAGGGCCTCCATTGGGGTATGTGCCTCTTGGGTCAAAGAGGCTTAGAACCACATTGTTGACTAAGGAAAAGGAGGCAGATAAAATGCTTGAGCCTATTAAATCAACATGGTCGACATCTAGGGTTAGTATTGTTTCTAATAGATGGACAGATGTAGCACACCATCCACTCATCAACTTCATGGTGTCTTCCTTGAATGGACAATTTTCTTGAAAACAATGGATGCTTTTGGAAAATATAAAGATGCACAATATACGGGTGAGTTGTTCATTAGAGTTATTGAAGATGTAGGTTTTGATTCTTGTGTGAAAATCATTACAGAAAATGCATCTGTTTGTAAGGTTGTTGGCACGATTGTGGAAGCTAAATATCCACAAGTATTTTGGACACCTTGCATTGCCCATTCCTTAAATTTAGAGCTTAAATCTATTGCTTTTGATGTGCATTGGATTGGAAATCTTATTGAGGATGCACGACATATCCACAACTTTGTACAAAATCATACTAATGTCGTCACAATCTATAAAGGGTACACACATCAATCATTGTTGAAGATTGTAGATACGGTTTTCCTTTGCATTCATCATGTTGAAGAGGTTTAGGGAGGTCAAGACCGTTCTTCGGGTCATGGTTATTTCAGAATTTTGGTCTTTTTGGAGAAAGACAGATCAAACATCCTCAAAAAGAGTCAAGGACACAGTGTTAAATGACGCTTGGTGGGAGAGGGTAGATATTACTATTAAGATCATGGACCCTACCATTGCTTTGTTACGATTTGCGTATACAGACCAACCCATCCTAGGAGAGGTTTATGAGGGATGGGATTACATGATTGAGTCTATAAGGACCATTATTTTTTAGAGTGAGTGCCTTGAGTATGAGACATCAACGGAAGCCTTCTTCACCATCATACATGATATTCTTGTCAGCAAGTGAGACAAGAATTGCACACCTTTGCACTGATTGGCTCACTCATTGAATCCAAAATACTAAAGCCATGAGTGGCTGAATGGTGGACCTTCACGCAAATTCCCTATTCACATGGATGGTGAGATTTCACATAGGAGGAAGGATGAATTGAGACAAATATTTCAAGTTAGAGCATCTATTGATGAGGTGGAGGATGCCTATGCACTGGCACTAGGTGATTTGCAGGCTATGATTTGATTAGAGATAGGGGGGCTAAGAAGCCATATTCTTGGTGGGAAACTCATGGGGAAACATGCCTTCCCCTACAATAGTTAGCGACGAGGATCCTCTTTCAAGTTACTTTATCCTCTGGTTGCGAGAGGAATCAGAACACATATGGGAATTTGTATAGGTGGAAGAGGCTTGAAAGACAATGGTGTATGTGCACACCAACCTTCGTCTTATTTACAAGCAAAGAGAGGAGTGGTTGAAGGGAAAGACAAATATGTGGGATGTGTTTCTCGATGATATGGGTTTGGACAATAGTGTTGAGTTAGTATTCGCCAACTTGGATCTTAATGAGCTAGTGCTAGAGCCTGTCACTTTTGATGATGGTGATACTCTTGAGGGGTCATTCTCCACAACAGCAGATGCATATATTACATTGGATATAGATGAGGAGAATGTAGAAGAGAGAAGTGGTGGTATCGATGCTGATTTTGATGTTGATGAGCTATAGCCTATAGCTCGTTGGAAGCTACCTATGAGATTCTTCCTTCTTGATCTATGGTTCTGGGTTCTGGGTTCTAGTGTCTACCTTGTTTCTTATTTTCTATTTTCCATTCGCATTCCCAGTCAGGAGTCCTCAAGACTCAGTATCTATGTAATACTTATTTTGATGACTTATTGAGAAAATTGCAGTTTATGGTTAATTTCTTGTGTTTGTCTAATGCCAATTTATTGTATTCATCATTGATGTAGCAGTAAGTAGTAGTACAAGTTGTAAACTTGTATCATTGACGACTATGAATTAGGATTGTATGACAATGTTACAAATTACAAATTACATGTATGATTGAATTTGTATCGTCATGAGAATTTATGTAATATCGTAATATGATGTATATATATATATATATAATGTGTCCTACATGTATGATTGAATTTGTATCATCATGAGAATTTATGTAATATCGTAATATGATGTATCTATTAATTTTTATTATATATATATTTATATATATAAGTGTCCTACATGTCCTGTTTTGGGGGCTCATTGTGTCCCATGTCGGACACTTGTATTTGCGTGTCCCATGTCCTCGTGTTAGGTGACTTAGCTTCTTAGTCTCAAGTCTAGCATTAATGTAAATAGGACAACATGTGAATAGCCCTTGAGTATTGCCAACTCTTCAACTCAACTAATGTATGCCAAAACCAGGAATGTAATTCAAGTTTCATGAAGAAGTTTGATAAAAATGTTTGGCATGAGGAGTAGGGTGCGAATTTAGAAGCCATTGATGATGAAGTGTTAATTTTTTTAGCATGGGAAGTACTCCCACAGATCATGGGTACTTGATTTGTGAGGAGGTGACTAAAGTACCCAAGTCATGAGTTCTAACCCTAAGTGAGTGGGTAAAGAAATCAACTTAATATTATAAGGGATAAGTGGGAAAAACTCTTAAAGGATCTAGAGTTTTCCTTAGAAACCCTAAAAGTGAATTATAACTAGAGGCCAATGGAGAGACCTAAAGACACATTGTGCAAAGGATCATTCATGAGAGATATTCATGAGTGAGATGGAGACCTGTCTGAGATAGTTGTTGCAAGGAAGATCGTGGAAGGTTAGGCCATGTATTGTAGACCTAGGGTCAAAGCCCTAAGAAGAAGCCAAGTTTGTTGTAGATGATCGTGACTGCAGAAAAGGTAGAGTTTGATGGCCTAGATCTGGCCATTGGAGAGCCAGATCTGGCTAAGTTTGTGTACAGGTTGAGTAAAGTGAGCAGATTTTTTTGTTTATCAAGCTTCCGTGTTAAAGAACGGTGTTGGATGGGTTATCCTTGTGGTCATGTTAGAAGACCGAGTAGTCTACCTAGAATAGAAGTCTGATAAGGCCAAGCTCTGGCATAGATTTGGATGCAAACAGGGTTCTCCTGGAGGTGTCGAGAGCTGGGTAGATCTGTTGTGTGTAGGCCACAAGGAAGTGGGCTTGGTAAGGCCACTTGCAGAGACATTAAAGGATTGGAATATGTCTAGTCTAAGCCGTAGTTAGAAGGATGCCAATAGAAGTCTATTATGAAAGGATTCATAGCAAGAAAAGACCATATGAGGGTTGTTAGAGGTGGTTACTTAAGACCGAGGACAAATTTGTGCTAATACAATCAGCTGAGCCAGCAAGAAGAAAGTCATATTTGAGTTTTGGAAGGTTAGATCTGCAAGACGAAAGTCATAATTAAGTGTTGGAAGGTCAAATTTGCAAGAAGAAAGTAATATATGAGTTCTGGAAGCTCAGATCTGCAAGAAGAAAGTCAGATTTGAGTGTTGGAGGATCAAATCTGGAAGAAGAAAGTCAAATATTATCCTCAAATCTGAGTGTTGAAGGATCAAATTTGCAAGAAGCAAGTTAGATTTGTGATTTGAAAAAGTAGATCAAGCAGATCAAGAAGCTATAGTGTGATTGAAGAGGGACTGGTTGCCAAGGACAACAACAATCCAAGGACCTTGAGCTAAAGGCACTAGCTAAGGTATGCATTTGATTTATTGGGTGGATTGAACATCTAAAGGAGAAGATCTCAAGCCCTAGTTTCAGTCAATGGACAAACTATATACTGTTTTTTGTATCAGGGTTTTTGAAGGGCCAATATATCTGGTACAGGAGCCTTATGATTCTTTTATTAATGAGCTAATAAAGATCAAGATTTGGGCCCAATTTTCATGTGTATTGTTATTGATTTCTTTGCTAATTTGTTCTGTCGTGCTAAGTCGCTAGTTTAGGGATTCTAGCGTGTTTATGTACTAGATCAGTGATAGACTAGATCTAGGGCCCATGAAAAATTAACATGGTATCAAAGATACTTTGAAAGCAGCTGGATCAAATTGTGCACATGAAGTAAATTAAGATGGAGTTGGTTGACTTGTAGTTGAAGGACAAACTGCATATCAAAGATGATTGTTGGCTTGAGATATGAAGACTAGTTGGATGGATTGTCCAACTACCTTTTGTGGAAAGAAAGGATCAAGCTAGTGCTGGTTGTGAATGAAATCTGGGAATTTGCTAAAAAGAACATTGCCAAACCAATAGATTCGACTGATTTGGCAAAGCGTGAGAAGTTAGATGCGAAGGCCATGTTGGTCATCCTTGATGGATTCAAGGATCACTTAATACCTCATCTTTCAAGGAAGGCCACGACATATGAGATGTGGAAGGCTCTTCAAGACTTGTTCCAGAATAAGAATGAGAATCAAAAGATGGTATTGAGAGAGAAGCTTAAGGAAACCAAGATGACAAGGAGAAGACATGAATTTGTATCTCACAAGAATTCAACTAGTTCGTGATGAGTTTAGTGCCATTGATGATGATGTTCACGAACCTGAGTTAGTGAGGATTGCCTAGAACAATTTCTTAGATCAGTGGAAGTCGTATATCAAATGTATAGTCCCCTGAGAGAAGCTTCCTGATTGGAACAAGTTATGGGATGACTTCATCTAAGAGGAACTTCGGGACAAGGACCTTCAACATAAGAAGAATACCAATGTCATGAATGTTGCTCTCGTTGGTAAGCTGGGGAAGGGAAAAGACAAAATCGATGGCAAGAAGATGAAAGATCTAAGTAAGGTGAAGTGTTTCACTTGTGGTGAGCTAGGTCACTATGCAAGTAAGTGCTCGCACAAGATGAAAGGAGGGAATGAGAAGAAGGAAATGAGCATATCTACTGTTGAATAGGATGATTTCACTAGAGGGTTCAGTCAGGACTTTGCTCTAGTATCTCATTTCCCTGAGAGCACTATTGATGAGGATGCATGGTTCATCGATAGCGGAGCATATTGACATATGATTGGTTCAAGAGAAATGTTTGAGAGCTTGACAGAATGAGAGTTTGATCTACACATGAAGATCAATAATAGGAGTCAGAAGATAGTCAAAGGAGCCAGGATTGTACCATCTAGGATGGAGTCAGGAGGGTTGCTATGAGTTCAAAATGCACTATGGGTACCAGAGCTCAAATGCAACATGTTTTTTGTATCATTTGTTTAGACTAAGGGGTTTGAGATTGTGTTCCAGGATGTAAAAGTCTTCTTAGGCCTAGGGGCTCTAACACAAATACAAGAGCAGTACTTGGAGTCAGAGAGAGCGGGTTGTACAGGCTGAAGGGAAAGCCCATCAACCAAGAAGAGAAGAAGGCTCCTGCGACTCAAAGGGAGTCAAGTTCGAGTGGGAGTTTGCAGGCTCATAGGCATATTCTGTGGCCAGAGAAGAGTGCATCGTCAAAGGGAAGAAAGGAGTCCTCTATAGCAGTGTTGACAGGAAAATTTGTTCGGCCAACAGCAGGAGATCTCCTCGGTAAAAAGTCCCAATTAGACCTTGAACCGTTTGGAATAGGGATCTTGTCCGGGGTGTGGGTCCGGCTACCATTGATTTCTCCTTTCTTTGGGTCTCGCTTAAACTCTATAAACCACTGGATACACACTTAATCAAATGATACAAGACATATGATTGATGCATTAAATGTACATATAACACTGAGTAGCAAGAGGAAATAATAAAGCATAAGCACCGAAGGAAGTGTTGTTAACAACACATCATTAGGGTCATGCTTGTAAATTGTTCTGACCACAAA
Organism: Pinus albicaulis; assembly: GCA_034641835.2. Classification (NCBI taxonomy): domain Eukaryota; kingdom Viridiplantae; phylum Streptophyta; class Pinopsida; order Pinales; family Pinaceae; genus Pinus; species Pinus albicaulis. The sequence continues at coordinate 1,082,244,692 of CM076583.1, forward strand.
AGAAACAATTCCTTATGGAAAGAACACCCTTCACTTCCTAAAAGTTTTAAATGATAACACAAATGCTAATAAACAAAGTCATCAACATTTGTTAAGAAAGTGAAATGAACTCAACCACCATTAACATACTCAGCAAACTATTATGAAATTGTGATATGAATTGAAGATGTAGTTCCCTTAATCTAAAGATGTTCAGAAACTGAAAATATAATACTTAATAGCGCTCATACATATGACAACACCAGATCCACAAAGGGATTTTTCAAAATGCTTGTATTCATGCTCAAATGTATAATCCTGGTAATACAGTGTACTCAGCTCGAGTCCCAAACAAAATATCTTCTACAAGTTCCCGAAGGAAGTATTTATAGAGCAAAGCTTGCCCTTTGGGCTTCCTTGACTTTTTGTCTTCCTGACCTTTGGGTTTCTTTGCGACCTGCGACTTCGGATCATCCGCGACCTGCGACCTCGGACCACCCACAACCTGTGACCTCGGACCATCCGTGACCTGCGACCTCGGCAGATATGCGACCTGCGACTTTGGGCAGATCAACGACTTGTGGCCTTCTTTGGGTTTCATAGCAATATTCCTTATCTCGCCTCCTTTTCTTTGAAAAAGGGTCCTCTTGCTTGCTGGGAAAAACTTTGGCTCAATGCGCAGACCGACAGCTTCCACCTGTAGTCACATAGCTTAGGTTACATGTTTTTATTGACGAATAATAATGTTAGGGGCATAGTTAATTAATTGACAGAATGAAAATAACAACTTAGACCCCTGTGTGGTCAGGTATTGTGCCGCGGCGTGGTCTTCACTAAGCTCTGAATGTTTGCAGCGGAAACTATTGATAAGATCAAAAATTTTCTGTTTGTGCCATCTCCCGCTGAATGTGATGTTTTTCTGGTTCCCATTTTGTATTTTGGTAGAAGGCTAGAATCCGTGGCATGTAAATAAAATTCATGTTCTTACAAGCACGACAAGCTTTGTTGAAGCCCCAAACAGTTTGATCCCATAGCAGATATGTCGGACAGAAAAGAGGGGTATAGGTTTTAATGCATTTTATCCAACCTGAAATTGCATGCTCCCTCCTGACCAGAACTCCTTCCGAACGTTCATCATGGAGCTGCTCTTCCACGAATGCCCTCACCCCCTTTTTTTTATATGTAAGGAGGTGATTCTTCATATATGATCTTCTCTCCTTTTACAAGTTATATGTAATATCCCTGTTTAGGGCAGCCTCCCTGTTGAGGGTCTGGTGGGCCTTAACACGCTGCCGGGGTCTGCGTAATTGGGGGACTGCGCGAGGGTCCCCGTCCCGAGATGCTCCGGTGGGCCTTAAGACCCCACCCTTAACACCCTGGGATGTCGCCCTCACTAACAGTTCGAGCTTTTGGTGTAGTGGTTGGATCAACGTGGTATCAGAGCCGAGGTCTCGAGGTCGAGACCCGCGGAGCGTGGTGGGCTGTAATATCCCTGTTTAGGGCAGCCTCCCTGTTGAGGGTCCGGTGGGCCTTGACACGCTGCCGGGGTCTGCGTAATTGGGGGACTGCGCGAGGGTCCCCGTCCCGAGATGCTCTGGTGGGCCTTAAGACCCCACCCTTAACACCCTGGGATGCCGCCCTCACTAACAGTTCGAGCTTTTGGTGTAGTGGTTGGGCCTTTGACTGTAATATCCCCAAAGGGAAATAACCAGTAATAAACAAAATTGCCGTACGTACATAGAAAATACAATGCCGAACCAGATCATGGAACAATTACACATAGAATGCCAGAAAACTGAGCCATTTTATTAATCTGAAAGTACATAGAGAGGAGTACAAGAAAATCAGAATGAGTGCACCTATCCTTGCCTAGGCAAGTGGAGACCCTCTCAGACAAATAATGGCTGCAACAAGGACAGCGTCCTAGCTGGCTGAAGACTGCTCTGAAGACTGAAGCTGGACTGCACTGGAATTATGAGCTGAAGACTAAAAGATAGCTGATATCAATACTCCAAACCCTCACCAATGAAAACGCTGTCTCTGCTAGTGACAGCGCAGAAACAGATACAGATCTGATCACCCAAACCTCCAGACAGATGGATCAGCTACTGAATGCTAGAAAACGCTGTTGAGCCCACCTCACACAAGCCTGCTCCTCAGATCAGCGTCCTACCTGGTGGATCTGCCTCCTGAATGCTCAGATCTGCTGGATCTGAAGCCTCCCATCAGATTTGCGTCCTGTCCCTCCTGATCTGCGTCCTCCTAGATCAGATCTGCTACCAATCCTTTAGATCTATGCTGGATCTGACAATATCTCTTCAGATCTGCAGCCTCCAAGGCTGGATCTGATGCTACCTCTTCAGATCTAGGCTAGATCTGCCAATATCTCCTCAGATCTGCAATCTCCCAAGCTGGATCTAGTGCTAGCACCACAGGCCGAGCGTACTTCCATGCTCCGATCCCATCAGACATCCCAAAGGGAAATAACCAAGACAACAAAATTTGCTTTACGTATATAGAAATACAATGCCGAAACCAGATCATGGAACAAGTACACATAGAATACCAGAAAACTGAGCCATTTTATTAATCTGAAAGTACATAGAGAGGAGTACAAGAAAATCAGAATGAGTGCACCTATCCTTGCCCTAGGCAAGTGGAGACCCTCTCAGACAAATGATGGCTGCAACAAGGACATCGTCCTAGCTGCTCTGAAGACTGAAGCTGGACTGCGCTGAAACTATGAGCTGAAGACTGAAAGATAGCTGATATCAATACTCCAAATCCTCACCAATGGAAACGCCGTCGCTAGTGACAAATACAGAAATGTATAAAGAACTCGATCCCCAAACCTCCAGATAGATGGATCAGCTACCGAATGCTAGAAAACGCTGTTGAGCCCACCTCACACAAGCCTGCTCCTCAGATCAGCGTCCTACCTGGTGGATCTGCCTCCTGAATGCTCAGATCTGCTGGATCTGAAGCCTCCCATCAGATCCGCGTCCTGTCCCTCCTGATCTGCGTCCTCCTAGATCAGATCTGCTACCAATCCTTCAAATCTATGCTGGATCTGACAATATCTCTTCAGATCTGCAGCCTCCAAGGCTGGATCTGATGTTACCTCTTCAGATCTAGGCTAGATCTGCCAATATCTCCTCAGATCTGCAATCTCCCAAGCTGGATCTAGTGCTATACCTTCAGATCTGCAACATACAAAACTAGATCTGCAAATATCTGCTCAGATCTACCCTCTCCAAGGCTGGATCTATCAATGGCCTTCAGACCTGCATCCTCCTCTTCAGAACTGGACAGCGTCCTCACTCCCACAGCTGATCTGCGTCCTTCTTCCTCCTGGACAGCGTTTTCTCTGCTCAGATCTGGACTGCGTCCTCCCTGGAACAGCGTCCTCACTCTCCCAGGCTGATCAGCGTCCTCTCTCCTCCTTGAACAACGTCCTTCCTCCTCTGAACTGCGCAGCCACAAGAGGGCTTCTTCTCTTCCAAATCTGCACCAGAACTGCTGCTACTTTGCTACTGAAACTGAAAAGTGTACTCAGAACAGAACCTTACTAGGGCGGGCACTCGAAGTCCCCCGAAGCTAAGGGTGAAACCAGAAATAACCTTACCAGGGCAGGCACTCGCAGTCCCCCGAGGCTAAGGGTGAGATCTCCGACCGGAGACACTCGGTTGCACTAAACAGTGTTGCAGACCGACTAAACAACCGGCGTGCGGAAGCAGACAGAAGTCTAGCTCTCAATAATAATATCAAATCAAGAATGATCCAAATGAGGTGAGAACCTCTCCTTTTATAATGCCAAACTCCCTCCAAAACTTAACTCTCCTTTGACTCACAAGATGCCCTGGGCTGCTCTAGTCTCCTAACTGACAACTAGCAACCTCAAATCTCTCTCTGTTAATAATCACAACCTGTTGTAGCTCGCCAACACCTGTTTCATGCGTTGAGGTGATTAGCAGAGTAATTTCTGTTTTCTGACCTATTATTTAGCTAAAGTGCAAAATACAAAAATGAAATATTCCAATTAGCGTTACACTGTAGCCACATAGAGCTCAAGACATTTCCAGCTCCAGCTACATTTGTTTTGAAGAAACCAAAGAAGCTCCCAAATGTCATATCTGGTGGCAAGAGACAGCCTGAGTGCATGATTTGGTCATCCCATGATTAGTAACCAAGTATCAATGGCTCACTGGTGCTGTGGCTGGGCTTGTAGCTTCGCCCCGTTACGGGCCATACAGGGTGATACGCAGGATTGGATAGGTTGCGTATGAGTTGGAGCTACCCCAAGGCAGCAAGATCCATAAAATTTTTCATGTATCATGCCTGAAGAAGGCACTGGGGCAGCAGGTGACAGTGACAGATGAGCTACCACCCATGGATGATGAGGGGCATTTGGTGTTGCATCCAGAGGCTATTATTGGTACCAGGGAGAGGCAGCTACGGAGCAGGACAGTCTGAGAATTCTTGGTGAGGTGGAGGAATTTGCCGGATGAGGATGCGACTTGGGAGAGTGAGAAGATTTTGCAGCATCCATCACTTTAGTTGCTTGAGGACAAGCAACATTTTTCCAGGGGAGACTGTAATATTCCTAATTAGAAGTGGTTAATTGGAATATTCGATTTTGCTCAATTTTTTCGTCTATAGTTTATTAATAAATAAAAAGGTGAGTGGAGAGGGTCTAACTCACTTAGTGGAATAAAACTCACTCCCTAGTAGCACAACGTTGTGACTCAAAGGGAGCCAAGGGGAGGCCAAGCACCACGTAGAGAGGGGGCCCACGTATGCTCTATAAGAGACTGCACAGATGAGGATGAGGACGTGGCAAGAGGGAGGCTACGTTGAGGAGATAGGCCTT